>JAVYIG010011806.1:0-57872 GCA_035222895.1 Strongylocentrotus droebachiensis | reverse complement strand
GCAGTCAAGTTCGTAACGTGTTCATTCGAGTTTCATGAAAGTATCAGATCGAAGAAGGCCATGATAGAAAATGTTTTTGGATAGATAATGATATCCGTTTGAAATCGACTCTTACCTATAGAATGTACAAAATATGAGCCTGTGGTTGTCAAGTATTACTTTTTATTGTCTTGTATGACCCATGAACTCCTGAAGAATTTACACTATTAAAGGCATACTGTAATGATTCAATCTGTAGAAGTGTATTTCAATAAGCGACTTTTCCATTCATCATGGTCACACACGAAACATGATTTACTTAATCAAGATATAAGCATGCAGTCATTTTGTTTTATTTCTTTTAATGCAGTCATTTTATATATTTCGTATTTTTTTAGAGATGGTATAATATGTTATCAGTTTGTGTACATTGCACTGCCTATCAGGATATACACAGATTATCTTGACATATATTAATCACCACAAGGGCATTCACAAGTAGTTGAAACTGTCGATTACCCGTGCATACTTACATTAATTTTATCCTGTCATTCATCTATTTTCAAACGAGGTATAGTCTCCTGGACGCTAGTGCTATGATAGTACACTGTATTTGGACATTAATCGGGACTGCACTACTTGTAGCTACTTGCGCCCTCTATATAGCCAACAATGCCTTTAGAAGCGAAACAGTTAGAATAAGACAATGCACAAATGACCGATTGCAAGCAATAGTAATGTGAAAACAGAGGTCATAATTTATATTCGTTTTCTTGTATAAGATTGTATGTTCTTCATACAAATACAAATCAGTTGCGTCTTGTTTGTGTTGCTTCAAACATTCCGTCTCTAAAATTACCTTAATTGTGGCAGTTAGCATATTAACACGCGATAGACTGAAGTAAATACATCCTTCTGCACTGCAAACTAAAAAATGTGCAAAGGACAATTTATCCAAAACTGTTGATTTTGCTTTTGTCAATATTTTAGGTTGCAAAAGTTTCTAAAGAAGACCTGAAAAGTTAAAAGGATTTTTCAAGAACTTTTTTTGAGGAGTAAGCATTGGCGTATCCAACATAGAATCAGATACATCAGCCCCCTTGTTTGACTACCCAGGAAAAAGAAAGGAACTTGTAGTTTGTCTCCATCATGTGGGGCTGGTATTAAAGGAACATTCCATCTCCCTTCGTCTGTAGGGGAGTTAACCCCCTCCCCCTCCCCATCCCTGCCCTGCTAATTAATTTCTAGATATGCCATTGCATGTTGTACGGAATATTAAATCACGTAATGAAAATTGCATCTGTAACGTTTTGCAATGAGCAAATTGATGTATATCATGTTTAGATTCATTACAGTTTTAATGCGATAATCTTTCTCGTGTGAAGTGTTTTTGTTTCATTCCTTTTTGACATGCTTTGCAGTTATGTAATTCATTATTTTCTAGTGACATGTCTACTGATTATTCTGTTTGGTGTGAATTCAAACTGTTTTATATTCATAACTTTGCATTCCCCACTCTTCTTCTCTCCTTCTCTCCTTCTCCCCCACTCTCTCTCTCTCTCTTTCTCTCTCTCTCTCTCTCTCTCTCTTGCTGTTTCACACAAGGCTGATTAAGCAGTCCTTTAACGCACAAACGCCAGATAGTATGATTATAATTCTTTTCAAATAACGAACTGAGAACAGACCTTTTTTCCTCAAGAGAATTGTTTAGATAAACAATTGAATAAAGATGAAAGAAAGACTTGCGATGAGGCTCGTACAATTTGTCTCAAATCAACAGCAAGCAGACATTTATTTATATATTCTCCTTTAAAAACACAGGGTAGCTCTATTCAGTGCCACAAGGCCTGCTTTACAAAAGGGACCACGTATCAGGTGGATATTACAATGTATAAAGTTAAAACACAACATAAAAACAAACAAATAAATACATAAAATACATGGCAACTACAGCATAAATGTACAACAGTGTTATGATAGATTTAGACAAAAACTTGTTGATACAAAATAAAATCAATTAGCTTTAGTTGTCTTAGGTTTCTTAAATCTATGTAATGTGGATAATATTTGAACAAGCATTGCTAGTGATTTAAAAAGTTCGCTTGCAGTATATGAGAAGGAGCCTTTTTCATATTCAGTTCTTGGCTTCGGTAGGTTATATTGGCAAGAAATGATATATCGAGTAAAAGAGGCGACATTACGTTTAGATACTAAAGTATATAGGTTGTAGGGCAAGGTTGTGCAATAACTTGTACGCGAAAACTTATTATTTGTTCAATTGGCTGCCATTTAAAGAGAAGGTTGAGTTCTGGAAAGTGTGAGCGTTATCATTGTTTTTATGCAAATTGGTAAGAACATCAGATTACAAATGTTCCCTGAAAAGCATGGTTCTTCAAATGCCTTAATATTTTAAATAAGGCATTGTAACAGCATAGAAATCAGGACGGATTTTTATACCACATGTTCGTGTAGTCCCATATACATCTTTCTGTGTACAGTGCTTGTAACTTTACCAAGAGTGGGCCAAATTTCTTATCATTTTGATGATTCCAGAACCTTGCAGTACACACCAACACTTAAATGCTAAATGATCAACCTTTTCTGATCGATTCCACACGGTCTCTTTCATTATGCAATCGCATGACCAGAATGTAACTTTATCTTTAAATGAGTGAATAAGTCCCAATGATGGTGTATTCTAGTCAGCATGTAAAACCATTCAAGCGTATTTGTATTGACGTCTCTGTATCCTCAACATATCCCTTTTGTGTTAAAGAGCCCCAAACAGTTCAACAATATAGTAAATATACGAAAATATGAGTGTAAACTAAATACAATTGTTTCAAATTTTAATTAATTAAACAAGACTTGTTTCTTCGTTTTACACCCCTGGCCCCTAAAATAGGTTTAAAAAAGTAAAAAGACTGCCCCCCCCCCTCCCCCACCCCCATATTTTCTCACGAATTGGGCCCCCGCCCTCGCCGCCGGATTGGTCTGCCCCTGCGTATAATTATCGAACGATTTTCTTAACTACTTCATCAACATGACATGCCCAATTAAGATAGTGTTCGAGAATTACACCAAGGTGTTTAAGTTTAGTGACAGTTTCTAGTAATTGACCATTCTTAAATATCTGAAAATTAAAATTATTTCTTTGCCGACGGGATGAAAACAATAAAAATTTGTTGGTCTGAGTTTAATAATAATCATTCCATTATCTAAAAAAACAATTACGGTGCTTATTTATGTCTGATTGTAAATTGATCGCACTGTCTTGACATCGAAATCTGAATTTAATACAGCTGTATCGTCCGCATAAGGTGAGAGTTTTGTATATGGATTCAAATTTAGATTCGAGATACCGTTCATGAACATACAAAAAAAAGAACTGGTCCTAGTATGGATCCTTGTGGGACTCCTGTTCGAATGGGGAGAAGGTCACTTGTTTTTCCTTTATAAAATCGCATAGCTTTCTGCCCAGTGTTACGAAAGAATAAAACCATTCCAACTCCACTTCATCAATTTAAAATTACGACATTTTTAACAAAACCGATTCATAGGGCATAACGTCAAATGCTTGTCTAAAGTCAAGGAATGCAGCGCCAACAAATTTACCTTCTTCAAAGTTCTCATATAAAAAGTCGTAAATTTCTGTTCATCATGTTACGGCTGAGTGATTAGGTCTTAAGACCTTCTGTAGAATGTTCTTTTTTGTTCTCAATCGCATTTAAAGCCATGTAGATTTTTGGTGAGCCTAGATCCCCCCCCCCCCCCCGACACACACACACACAATTCTTTTACTCCACTTTTTTCAAAGCAAATACTGACAGAGATCGGATGCTATGACAAAAATCACTTGTGCAAGTGTAACAAATGAAAAGTGAATTATCTTCTACTTTTTAGTCGAGATTTGAATCATTTTTTGCCAATCTGTGTCAATTTAATCCTTACCGGATATTTACATAGTGGATTATAAATAAACGTCTCTGCAGAATATTTAGGAGTGAAATATGTACACACTAATTATATTCACACTATCATTAATCACTGCACATGGCCTCTACATGGCTACATAAGCAGGGCCATTACTAAAGGGGGGTAACATCCCTTCCCCTTTCTAGCATTGTCTGCAAATTACAACAACAACAACAGAAATACTTTTTGTTCATCCCATCTTTTCTGAAATCTTTTTTTTTTGTATCCGTTGTCGGCCAATTTGATTATCTGACCACTGTTTTTTTAAATAATTGTTTAAAGAAAAAAATCTCTGTAATTGGCAACTTTCAAAATATTTGTTTTTAGTTGTGTTCCGGGGTCACTTGAAAATTACTAGTCGGCAATTTTGCCATCGATCCCCACCCTCAGTTTCCAAGTGGTCTAGCGGCGCCCGTATTCATAGCTACGTGTTTTCTAGAAACAGTCCTAATCTTCAAGAAGTGCCGAATAGAATTTAGCTCCGGTTCGCCTTTCAAAAGCGAATGTAGACGTCGCCAGACATTCTTCGCCGAGTAAGCACAAACCCTCGCAGGCGATGAAAGTATAACACGAGCAACGGACATCGGTAAGACACAACTGACTGCATTCGATCATGGACGAAACCGTGTACGATGACAGAACATAGGCATCCATGAGGGCGACATTGCTGGCCAGTAGTCGGAAGTTTTTGGAGTACGTGTGACCTGTTTCAAAGGTTTTAAAGTTAAAGATAAAATCACAACTATGAGTTTGACTTTTTAACGAATTCATTGTGAAGTACATGATATAGTAAAGATCTGGAATGAATAATGCCCCTTTAGACAAATTATTTGTCGTTGAACACAGTGGCGTAGCATGAGCTGGGTCATAAGGGGGGGGGGTCACCATTCCTTGACCTACTACATGTAGATCAGCGTTTCCCAAGTCATGAATCCTTTTAGGAGTTAAATTTGTTCGCGTTACTCCAATCCAAACTTCATCAAGGAAGATTTTGTTACCCATCTCTTGTATAACGGGTAAACATACATGCCCGTAATGACTCACGAAGCGTTATTTCCTTAACCCTAATAAGGCCGGGGGGGCCATTATGCCCCCCCCCCCTCCACGATTTTTCTGATTGTTCGAGAACGCATATGGATGGCGCCTCGCCGCTTGCTGACTTTTTTCTTTAGAGTCTTGCGCATCTTTAAAAAAAAAAAAAAAAAAATCGGACCTATAGTTACAAGGTCAGGTGACCTTTTGTCTTTGCATGTCAGCCCGAAAATCGCTCATTTTTGTGATTTGTGTACAAAACATATGGAAATGTCATTTTTCCTAAAAATAGATCAAACATTGGTTATTGGGTCTTGTTTAAAGTTTAGGTGGTTGTTTTGGGAGTCAAAATAGTTGAATTGTAGGAAGAAATGAAAAAAAAAAAAAAAACAATAACATAAATAAGTTAAAAAAACAATGAAATACATAAGAAATTATCAAAACAAGAGATAACATAAGGAATAAGCTGGCTCTTCCAATTTTTTTGTCCTATTATTGTTCCAAATGGTCTAATGAATATATGTAGTGAAAAAGAATGCTTAAATATGAATAATATAGGATTTATGGGTAAAAATGTGATTTTATGACGTTATTTGCATAAATTACCATAAATATGCAAATGAGGGATTTTTTTTTCAAAAAATAGAAATTATCATATTGTTCTATACACTTCACTTGACATGCGTGCAAATTTTCGCGGAGATCGGCCGTTTCACGGCCGAGATCTTAGGGGGGGGGGCCATAATGGCCCCCCCCCCCCGCCCCCGGCCGTAGTAAGACTTCAAATAGCCCGGCCTTATTAGGGTTAACGCGTATTACTGCGTCAGTGATTCGTTTGGTCGTTCACGAACCAATGGGATAGTGACACCGTAGAGTTAGTGCAAAGATTATGTTCAATTAGCTTAGTATAGGTCAATAAGTCGATCAAAACAATGCTTAATTTGGTACAGACATACCCAATCGTGCAAGTGGGATGGGGGGGGGGGGGCGGCCACGCATTAAAAACACATCTGTCCCGAGGAGAGGTGCGACGTGTAGTCGTAGACATTGTAAAACCCATGCAAATTGAATTAAATCGACTAATATTGTTAAAACTCCTATCATCACCTCCTTCTTTCTCGCAGATAAAACGCCGCACGCGATCATCAGCACAACTATCATCCAACCATTGGTATGACTTGCTTGGATGTATAACGAAACACATCCCTCCTTCGTCGAAAGTCTCTGAACTATCTGCGAAGTTGTAGTAGGTAAGACTCGAACCGTCAGCCAAGTCACACTGGATAATCCTATCCAGTAATCCTCGTTTGCAAGTGGTAGGTTATTCACCAGAAGTTCTTGTTCGGCCTGTGATCCGATGTAGACAAAATGCATTCCAAGGTCGTCACAAGATAAATTTGACAAGTCGAAGTTTGACTTGTTTTGCGAGAAGTAATAACAGGATCCGCCATTCTCAGTGTGGCCAACGGAACAAGCTGCAAGAGAGACAATTATGAACAGGAGTATAATTATACACTTTTTTTAGACACGTGACTCTTTTATTTGATTGTTTACTGTACAAGTATAAAATATATTAAACAAACCAAGGAAATAATCGAACTTGGGCACCTCATATTCGGCAAAGGAAGTGATCTATTGTACTTTAATCCAATCTAGTATCATAAAATTACATTGTCATTATAAAAAAAGGTGTCAAAATCGCTTGCTTCACTCACTCGAAAATTATTGAGAAAGTAGCTGTTGACTTTACAGTAAGAAACGGATCCGCCATTACTGTACTGCTCGTGCCCCTATATATGATTATGAATGATTTTTGATAAATAAGTTTAACAATTTTATTCTGGTAGACAAAATTATATTTATGCCTTTTACAAGTCTTAGAAAATGAAGACCCTCAACGTGCAGAAAATCAATAGTTTCTACTCAATACTCTGTACTTACCGGCACTGTCTACTATTTCGTTTTCACAAATATAATAGTACGAATCGGAACAGCTGTCGTCATGCCATAAATAATCCTGTCCTACCAGTCGGAAACAGATTCCTCCATCATCAAAGTCATATGCGAAGTTGTTGTATTCCAAGCTTGAGCCATCTATCCAGGTCAGTTGGGATAAACCTATCCGATGCCAATTCGTAGACAGCTTATTCTGCAAGAAGTTTTGTTCTTCCTGTGACCCTATGTAGACAAGATGCATTCCAAGTTCCTCGCAGGACGATTTCGACGAGGTAAAGTTTGAACGGATTTCTGAGAAATAATAACACGACCCGTCATTCTCGCTTTGACCAGATTCACACTCTGCAAATAAAGAAGAGACAGGTAGACGAGAATGGGAGGAAGAGATGAATGGAAGATAATTATATATGAAGGGATTGTGGGCACAGAGAGGGAAAGAATAAGAGAGAGAGGGAGAGAAAGGGACGAGAGAGAGAAAGAAAGGAAGAGAGAGGGCGAGGGGGCGAGAGAGAGAGGGAGAGAGAGGGGGCGAGAGAAAAAGAGAGAGAGAGAAGGAAAGAGAGAGAAAGAGAGCCAGAGAAAGAAAGAGAGCCAGAGAAAGGAAGAGAGAGAGAGAGAGAGAAAGATAGAGAGAGAGAAAGATGGAGAGCGTGATACTGGTATGGTGTTATTAGTTATATTTTTAGCCTTTTCTGAAAGGAAAGAAAATGAGAAGAAAATCGATATGGCAGACTATCATAAAGAATCAATTACGAATAAATGTTATATTACTATTATACAAAGAGCTGGGAAATCCAGACAAGATATTGCTGGGGAATTATGTAGCAAACTTATTTTGGACAAAAAAATATGTATTTTCCTTTGTAATACAGTAACTGTACTTGGCTTTTAATTGTTTTCACCACTATATTTTGACGTCTGAATGTAAAAAGACACCCCGATCGAGGCACAGAAATTATTAATGTTATAAAATAAATGGGTGAAAGACAGGCGGTAAGAAGACACCTATCAAGTTACTCACCTAGAGTAGCAGTCACTGGGCTCTGTTGGTTTAATATAATTAAAGTAGTGAAGAAAGATAACTCCATCTGCATAAATATAAGAATAATAATAATAATAGTCACATATAAGCATGATACTAGGTTTGTAAGCGCTTTACACTGTAGTTATCATAGTTATAGTTTAGTTTATTGGTTTCCACAATATCTCATTTTACAAAGAGTGTAACAACATATTTAAAATGATTATTTTGTACATATACATACAGTACCGGTACACACTATTCAGAATATTGTCCATTAAGTTTAACCTAAGAGATACAGTGGCGGAGCCTATGGAAAAGCAGAGCTTGTTGTGGATAGGCTCCTTAAACTAAACATGACATAATTAACTAAAGTAAAGTTTATAAAATACAAATACACGCTAAAACAGGGAAAGGGAGATTACAGGGATACATAAACCGATACTCACAGTTAACTACAAAAGACAAGGAAAAGGGAAGGGAATATATCTGCAGCTTATTGAAACAATATTACAATATAGTTTGTTCTCCATATGAGTATATTATAAACATAGTTGGTATGGTCATACCGTTTATAGTTACTCATTGTAATGAACATGTATACAGTTTGGAGACAAGAATAGTCAAGAATCAGGAATGACAATATGTATTCAAATAATAACTTTTCAATTTTCTTCTGAATACATGTACACTTACAGACCTTTTAATCACAGAATCGAGAGAATTCCAGAACTTAGGACCTGTATATATTAAGGTATTTTGAGCAAAGCTTGTTCTCGTTCTAGGAAGGTGATAGGAAAACGCTTGTCGGGTAGAATATTCGTGGACTTGATTTCTTTTCTTAAACAAATAAGATAGTGCCTGGGGCAGTTCGTTGTTATTCAGCTGAAACATGAGGCAGCCTAATTGTAAATTAAAAATATCCCGAACTCTCAGTACTTTAGTATTAAAGAAAAGAGGGCTCGAGTGAGTACGAATAGGTACATTGCAAATTGTTCGTATTGCTCTTTTTTGAACAACCAGGATTTTGTCCAGTTGAAGTTTCAATGAACTACCCCAGGCAAGAATACCATAGTTCAAGTAGGGCAACATTAAAGTGGAGTACAACATTTGCAATACATATGTTGGGAACATAGGTTTCAGTTTGTATATAACACCAGCATTTCTTGATAGTAATGAACACAAATAATTTGTATGTATTTTCCAGGACATTTTATCATCGATAAACAGGCCAAGAAACTTGGTCGATTTTACTTTCTTAATTTTAACATTGTTGAAACAGATATCTCCAGGTAAATCGGAAATTGAATTGCTAAATAATATGAAATTAGTTTTGTCCAAGTTCAGTGACAGTCTATTCGCAAAAATCCATTGTGCAATATTCTCAAGTTCCGAATTTACAGTTTCAACAAGAATTTGAGGATTCTGATGAGAATAAAATATGCTTGAGTCATCTGCGTATAGTATAAATGACAATAGTGTGGATGAAAATTTGAAGTCATTTATATATGTTATGAATAGTAGAGGCCCTAAGAGAGATCCCTGAGGAACACCGCACGTGACAGGCTTGACACTCGATGCAATCCCATTTAATGAAACGAACTGTGTACGACTACTGAGGTAACTTTTGTACCACTCCAACGCCTTACCCCTGACACCATAATGCTGAAGTTTTTTAAACAAAATGTTATGATCAATCGTGTCAAATGCCTTGGAAAAATCCAAAAATAATCCTACAGTATGACAGCGGTCGTCAAGAGCAGACGCAATTTTATTAATAAAAAGTAGTATAGCATGAGAAGTAGAATGTTTCTTTCGAAATCCAAACTGAGAGTCCGCCAAAATTCCACAACGTGTGAAAAAATTAAATGTTCGAGTGTAGATCAGTTTTTCAAGAATCTTTGATAAAGTAGTGAGTAGAGAGATCGGTCTGTAATTACTACGTTCTAGAGGATCACCCTTTTTAAAAATCGGTACAACTTTTGCTATCTTCATTTTTCCAGGTACTGTGCCATTTAACATTGACATATTCATAATATGAGTTACAGGTACGATTATTTCTTTAATGACACTTTTCAGTAACATATTGGTAATATCATCATAACCTGGGGTCTTTTTAATCTTTAAATTTTTCACAATTTCAGTTAATTCTTGTTCATTGGTTGGTACCATAAATAGTGTAGTGGGGTTGGGATTATTCAAAAAGCAATCAAATGATTTTGCCGACGTTGGTATAGATCGAACCAAATCTGGCCCAATATTGGTAAAAAAGTCATTAAATATTTCGGCAATAGTTTGTTTGTTTTCAGTTGCTGTTCCATGGTCCTTAATTTTAGAGATATTTCGTGAATTTGGTGAACTATTAAGTACATTCTTTATGGTTCTCCATGTCCCTTTAATGTCTCTGTTACAGGAAGTAAACTTTTTACAATAATACTCTTTTTTAGCATTCCGAAGCAGGTTTGTCAAAGTATTTTTATAAGTTGTGTACTTCATGCGATTTTTATTTGTGGGGATACATTTGTATTTGTAGAATAGCCTATTTTTCCTGTTAATTGATTTCAAAAGAGTAGAGTTAACCCAAGGCATTCGAGGAGTCTTTTTATAACTAGAGAGTTTGCGATTCTGTATCGGGAAAGCTTCATTGTACAGTTGAATAAAGATATTCCAAAATTTCTCATAAGATATATTTACGTCTTCTTCATTTAAGACCATGGTCCAATCAACATTTCCAAGTTTAGCTTTAAAATTATTCACATTTCTTGGGGTAATTTTTCGCATCATTACCCCGGTCATTGGACTTAATTGCTAATCAACACATGTTAGTGCGAACGCTCCGCTTCCTGGGGAGTATTCCGCCAGGCGCCAATTTTACAAGCGCACACATGCCAATCCAACCACACATATTGCTCCGGTTGTCTAATTTTTGCTCGCTGGACGTATATAGCAGACGGCAATCGGCAGATTAGACGACACTTTGTAGTGAATTTGAATGTGGGATTGCTTTGCTAAATATAAAAAACAAGATCATTTTCCAATTCTTTAAATTATCATTGATATCTGATAATTAAACAGTTAGTAAAATAAACCTACCAAACTACATAATACAATGAAATACTTGACTTAAGTAGGGGAGTTTGATGTGGTGCACAATTGCATCCCTCTGTAAAAAATCGAATAGTCCATGGCGATCATGAAAATTAATGTTTTTGCTTACCTCGGCAAAATGCTTGCCTATACTAAATGGACAAATTATGATCCATGTAATCCCCAGTCCGGTAACATATCCACTAGACCACGACACCTCTACTAATAACTATGGTCACATTACCAAAAGTAGCCTGCTCTGCGGCCGCCCAGGCACCGCTTGTTATTAATGCATCGCTCGGTCGCTGCTGAAGTTTAAGCGCAGAGTTAAAATTCGGGCGGCGCCTGCTCACTTTCACTCGCCGCCCAAACTACGCTCGGTGACCGGGCGGTCGCCGCCAGGCCGCCGACCTAATCGAGCGTTCACCGTCAAGCGATTTAGGTCAAAAATCAACGCCGTTAATTCAAAGGCTGTCGAGCATTCGCCGCCCGGTCGCCGCCCCGTCGCCGCTGGGAGATCAGTCGGTCACTTGGCGGCGAGTCCAAAATCGGTCGGCAGCCTTTGACCTAGCGGCTTCGATTTTTGACCTAAATCGCTCGGCGGCGAACGCTCGATTATTTCGGTGCCCGGGCGGCGAACGGCCGGGCATCGAGCGTATTTCGGAGCTCCGCCGATCAATATCTTTAAAATCAGCCGGCGACCAGTGGGAGACTGCTCGGGAATCGGTGGTCACCGGTCGGTCACTGCCGGGACACCTCGCGGAAAAGCTCCGCGATTTCGCCCAGTTTTGACCTAAAATCGACCGGTTACCGACGGGAAATCGACAGGGCACCGCCCAGGCATCGCTGGGGCTCTACAGCCTGCTCGACTACTCTAAAAATCGCTGGGCGATGCCTAAATTCCTGCGGCGACCGAGCAAGCTACTAATCGGTCGGGGGTAATTGTCCTAGAGGGTGGTTATCCGCGGGGTGGTTGTCCAGAGGGTAGTTGTCCGGATACGACAGAAGGAAGTACACATTACAAAAATAACAAATTAACAAAAATAACAAATTGAATTGCCATTTATTGTCCATTCAGGAAATTCTTTTTTCACTGGTTTTACCATCATTGTACATGTACATAATAAAAGAATGAATAGGACATACAACATTAATAGGGATTTAAATTTTAAAAAATACAATATTTCATGAATGCATTTAACATTATTCATAGAAAGAAATCAAATTCAACGCTTATGTTTTTAGACATCATAATACATGTACATTATTTTCAGTCATTTTTGTTTCAAAAAATATCATTCTTTGGATTGCAAACAAACCATCTGTATTTCAATTTGAAGAGATATAAAAGATTTTTTCCATTAACTTACCAGAGAAAACCCCCCACACAAGGCAAGGAATATCCTTAGTCCACTCATATGTAAATCAACCATGATGATGATTTTCTTTCACAAATCCCTCTCTCAGATCGATGTTGTCAATGGAGGTAAAGAGTTCTGAAGAATTTTGAGACAAATCCTGAACCTTTATATACTTTTTTTAAATCTCATTTAGAATCAAGGGAATTGATCTCCTTCCTTCTCTAAATGTAAGTAACCAGTGTTTTTTTTTTCTTCCCCTTTTTTCGCAGACTGAACTCGTTGTACTCAACTTTGAAAGTTTTCTTCCAATCTGCTCATTTAACGCATGAAAATTCAAAGAGAAGAACCAAGGAATCACTAAAGGTGAAGGTGATTGTGTACGCTCTGCTGAAAAAAACCCGCTGTTATCTTGATACGTTTAGTTTGCGAAATGAGAGCAGGAGGCAAATGACAGAGATAAATATACAAAAGTTTAATAGATGCAGCCTACTGAAATGATGTGAGGCCTGGATCACCATGGTATCAAACACACATTTTGTTTATGTTTTCGTATAATGTCCCTGGCTACCCGCGACATATTGATTGATTGATTTGTTTTATTGTCCACATTAAATGGATTTTTTTTTCTTCACATGGTTACAATTACAGTACATAAAGCATAGGTCAATTAACGAATTTTAAATTACACATTGCTCATTAATCACCGAGTAGGTCATATTAATAATTTAAGCTTAACCTTTATAGAATCAATACCAAATTAAAAAACAGTAAATCATACTTCTAAACTTTAACTATATGATCACATGGTCTCATTCATAACAGTGCTGTATATTTAATTTAAATACTCTTTGAGACGCGAAAATGTTTTTCTCTAAATATTGCTATCCCGGTCACACCAACAAGTTGGACACCAGAACCAGCTTGGAGTCGGTTTGGAATCGGTCGCTTTGGATTCGGTTTGAAGTCAGTTTGGTGATCTGACTAAACTAACATATCAGTACTTTCTTTTCAATCGATCCCCCCCCCCCCCCCCTTCTCTCTCTCTCTCTCTCTCTGCCTTTATATACAATTCTTCTTTTCAATCTTTCATGTCCTCTCTCGGTTCACTATAGTAGTTGAAGTAGTAGTAGCGTAGTATAGTTAAAGGAAACAAGAGACTATGGTAGCAGTTGTCTCATGTACTACCAAGGGAATCATCACTTGTTCTTCCAACAGTGATCAGGAGTTTCAGACCGTAATGAACAATAAGGGAAAAGGCCGGTGAATTGCCCAATGTTGATTTTACAAAAGTCTTTGCGATCTTGTTTTCGTCAGAGCAGTCTTCGGAGTGCAACTGCTGGTTGTCAGGGAAGAAGAGACTGAAATCTTAATTTCGAAAAAGGCTCCCTCTACTCGACGAAGCATTGCACATTGAAGACCTGTAAAAATAATATAGCATGAAGGTCCAATTACATGTACTTTGATTTCAAAAGAAACAAGATAGAATATAATGCTAAATATATTACTCATTGCGAGTATAGTATCGAAAATAATATCGCTAGTGATATTCGTTTGTCTCGCAATGTGGTCAATAAGGAATCTAAAAGTTCACGACGTTTCGTGTGCTACTGCAACACTTCGTCAGGTGATAAAAACTATTGTAAGCAAGGGTCTTTTATACTTTACGGGAGGACCGGCGGAGCGGTCTATAATTCGATCGTTAATTGGAACAATAACGCACAATGCCTAATGGTCAACGCACACAGTGATTGACCAATCACCAAGGCCGCTGGTTCGGCCGCTGGTTCGGCTGATGCACCAGACCCTTGCTTACAATAGTTTTTATCACCTGACGAAGTGTTGCAGTAGCACACGAAACGTAGTGAACTTTTAGATTCCTTATTGACCACATTGCGAGACAAACGAATATCACTAGCGATATTATTTTCGATAACATAGAATATATTTGCATAATAAGCATTGTTGTTTAAATGTGTCTAGCTGTTACAACAGCTGCCCCGTCGGCATGCTACTCGGGCTACTCTTCGATTCATTTCGGTAGTGTCATTTTCAGAAAGGAGGTATCCGTGGGAAATCAAGTAAGTTAAATCTCCAACGCCAACAAACGCCTCGTGTCTACGCACACGGCTGCATCAATAATTGCACGCACCATGCTAATGCATGTAATACCCTTCCTTTTCCCGCATAAAATATCTTTACTTCAATTCAATTCAATAAAATTTCGATTATTATGCACCAAAGTAATTCTTTGTAATTATGATTGTGTACCACGTTACAGTATACTTCAGTTTATTAAAGGTATTACAAAGTTTTAGGAAATTTTGAAAATTAGGTGGATAGTGATTCTTTACAATTTTGATATATTTTGATGCCCCTGTGGATGTGTTATAAGCACTTGAATATTAAGCCCCTAAAGCATTTCTGCTTTCTAGAAAAATTGAATGTAAAAATTTACCGGTGCTCCCAATAGCGTTATTTTTTTCGGCGGCACAGATTGGGGTTAGGTGCGTGTTGAGCGGACTTGAGCCTATGGCAAAGTTTAGGGTTAGGGTTATGGTTAAATCAAGACCTCTTTAAAAAAAAAAAAAAAGCCCCAATCTGTGCCGCAGAAGAAAAATAATAACGCCTCCCGGTAGCGTAAATTTGGATAAATTTAAAATAGCGCCTATACGGTCGTACAATGGTAGCTGCGACCATGAAAATCTCAGAATATGTAGTTGTGATGTATAATTTCCAAACGGGAAAAGCTAATCGGTCGATTTTAGTCAATAAGCATTATTTATAGCTTAATTAATATCTTGACTTTGAGAGGGAGCTATACATCATAAAGAGTGTACTATTTACAATTTCATAACTTTAGACTCGATTTTAACCGCGACAACAAATACTGAATATTGTATGATCGCATATACTTCCAATAATTCATTTGAACCAATTTCATGACCCCATGCCAAAACTTTGTAGGCCTATTGCCTTTATCGGAGCATGAATGATTAATAATGAATTTCTAATCGATCGTGGCGTTTCGATATAATATAATATTTTCTCATTATTAAATCATTAGTGAATTCATTAGTGATTTTCACATTACAATTTTCAAGGATGCCAAGTATGATTTGACCTAATTATATAGTCAAAGGTAACAGAAACTCATTTCTCGAAAAGATACATCAATAACTACGCGCAACATTCTAAAAATACCTTTCCTTTTTACGCATAAAAAATTATCTTCACTTCAATTCAATTCAAATGAAATTTCTATTATTATACATCACAGTATACTTCTATGTATGATTGTGTACCACATTACAGGTTACTTCAGTCTATTAACGGAGCATGAATGATTAATAAAGAATTTCTAATCGGTCGTGGTGTTTTCGATACACATGTATACTGTCTCATTATTAATTCATTAGTGAATTAAAACTGATTGTGGTTTCCACTTTACAATTACAAGGATGCAAGTAGGAATAGTTTTACCTACCTAGTAGGAAACATAAACTCATTTCTCGAAAAGAAACATGGGATGTGGAGAGAGATTCAGAGATTCAGAGTGAGAGAGAGAGAGAAGGAAAAAAAGAGAGAGAGAGTATGTGTGTGCGTGGGTGAGAGAGAGAGAGCGAGAGAAAGACAGATAGATAGATAGAGAGAGAGAGAGAGAGCAGATTAGAGAGAACATAATTATGGACCACCTAGCTGATCGACTGAAATTACGGAATAACGGAAATAAGGACAGAAGGAGAAGACAGAGTAGTAGCTGAATTTTGTTTTTCAATTAAGTATACAAGGAACATGGAACACTGACAAGCAAATAAAGTTTTTATATAAGATAGCTTAGACACATACCGAGATGTGATTGGTCCAGAGCTCGTCAAGTGATATTAATTGTGAGGATTGCGAGGATCCAAATTGTTATATTTTCCTGGCCGGTCACTTTTTACTGTTATTTAGGATTTCCCGGCCAAATTCGCGAGTTTGTCATTCAAATTAATTTGTCTTGCGTTCAAATTCGACGGTTTTAGTGCAGTCAGGTATATCTCGGGTTTATATTCCCTTTTCTATAGTTTTCAAATCTATGGAATTTTCGTTAGAACCTACGTATGTTTCATTCAAATTAATGAACAATGTGCTTCTTTCGCTCTTTGGTCATTCGATTTGGCGCAACACGATTTTCTGACAACGCGACGGTGTACTTCTAGCATTCTAATTCATTTGTAGCATTCAAATTAGCACTTTGTGCACTTAAATTGATGGTCAATATACATTTCTCGTTTATTACACACTTTTTATAGCTCATTCTTTTTCTTTCAAGATAGTTTTTTCATGTGTATTTAATCATATTTCATTTTCTTGCATTTATACACTTATACTTATTAGATTTATCTGATATTCATCAGCATTTAAGTTTGATTGTTAAGAAGAAAAAAACGACTTGCATCTATGGACCTGATGGTCTCAGTATATTTGTAAATGTTCATGTAAGGAAGTTGTTTGTTTTATGTTTCATCATAAATCTATCACACTTTCATCATAATTTCATTATGGAAGAAGGGTACAATATTGTGACTGGGGTAGGGACTAGAGTCAACAATTTGAACATGATTCATTATTTAGCCATGTCTTTAGCCATCGATCTGCTGGCGGGCAAGTAAACTATGAAACTCTTTAATTAAGAAAAACAGAGGGGTGTGCTGGGTATAAGAGACGATGTGAATTACTTTTGTAAAATTCCGAGTCTGTAGTAAAAAGGGGCGATTGAGGGTACCCCCACCTCTCCCGGGTATATGAACATGTCCGTGCAGAAATGCCATATCCCTTGATTTCGCCCCTTCTTTACTTTATGTCTGACAGGCGCGGATCCACGGGGGGGGGGGGCGACGGGCCCGCCCCCCCCCCCCGAGCCCCCTCTTATTTGAAAAAGTCTTTTAAAGAGAAATAGAAAAAACCAACCAAGGGCAAGGCCCCGGAAAAAATGCGAGACCACATATTTTATCTACATAAAAGCGCGACTTAGAAAACGTAATTAAGGAAAAAAGCACGAAAAATAGCAAATGCAAAAAGTAAAAACACGGAGGCATCGTGAAGCATGTAGGCAAAGCTTCCAAATTCGGCAGTTCGCGGATTTATAAAATTAGTTCTGTAACAGTTGTCGTAAAAGCCTGATTTATTCAGAAAATTACCCATTTTTATTGCCAGAATCTGGGTAAACACACTGCATTCAGTTGAACAGGTGCACAGAAGACGACCTATCAGTCTAAATTTTTCTTTTTCAATCTGCCCATAATATTTATTATATGTAAATTATACCGAATAAAACTAGTCTCATGCACATCGTTTATTAGTGTCACAGATGGGTTGTTACTGTTACACTATATGGACAGATTGGATAGATGCGTAAATCATTAAAAATTAAAATCAGTATACGATGCGAAAAGGATTCTTCTCCAGCTTCCGGAAACCAACCTGGGATTTGTATTGTGTCCTGCAGGACGTAATTACTCACCTCTTTTGCATAATGTGTGCGTGAGATTTGGTTCTTTCTTATACGTGCCCCTTTTCATCTCCGATGAGTGGATGCCCTTATTAAAATTTGAGAGGTGCCCCCTTTAACTCTGTAATAAGTGCATAATGTATTCCCGCAGATTCGATCTCGAATCCCGTGAAATAGAAGCTTTGTGGATAGAGTTAAAGTTTCCAATACTAAACCAATCTTAATTGGAACATATTATCGTCCCCCAAGGTCAAATGTAGAATATAATACTGCTGTTGAAAGGTCAATATCTAAAGTAACTGAATCAAACCAAGAAGTCTTTGTGCTTGGTGACTTTAATTATAATATGCTAAGTAAGAATGACAGTAAGGTCATCGATAAACTCTGTAGACAAACTAACATGCAACAATAATGATAAAATCACCCACTCGTATTACAGAGGTATAGTACTTTGATTGATTTAGTTTTGACAACTGTACCTAGGAATATATGCCATAGTGATGTTGTTGCCCTTGGTCTGAGTGACCACAACATTGTGTATACTGTACGGAAGCTATATAGACCAAAAGTCCCCCCTAGAGTAATTACCTATAGAAGATATAGACACTTCAATGAAAACACTTTTATAAGTGAACTTGATGAACTGGATTGGTCAAATTGTTTAGTAGTGAATGACATTAAACTATAGGTTGGTCCACCTGGAAGTCTCAATTTATGAAAATATGTGATAAACACGCCCCCCTTATCACTCACCGAGTGAAAGGTAGGAAAACACAATGGGTATCTGATGAATATGTAAATCTTACCCGGATGAGAGATAGGTTAAAGAAAAAAGCAGATAAGGAGAATGCTAATGAGGACTGGGTACGGTATCGATCAGTCCGCAATCAAGTAAATAATTTGGGTAAATTGCTAAAGAGGCGCTTTTATCATGAAAGTGTCTCTGAAAATCGTAAAAATCCAAGGATACTATGGAAAGTGTTACGAGAAGTGGCTCCTAACGACAGGACGTCTTAAATGGCCTTGATATCAATGGTGTTATTGTGACCGATTTAACGAAAATTGTAAATGAAATGAATAACTATTTTGTGTCAATCGGTTCAATTGTAAGTACCGATTTGGGAAACTGTAATTCGACATTACTGTGTTCAACAATAAGTGATTGGAATTCATATTTGTCTATTTCAAGTGAAACATTTACCTTTGAGGAAATTAGTGAGGATTTTGTAAGGAATGAACTTAGAAAATTACAAACCACTAAGTCCACAGGTCTTGACACAATAAGTGCTCGGCTACTGAAAGCTGCAGCACCTGTAATTAGTAAACACTTTACTCACTTTTTCAACTTGGCTATACAGTTGGGAAAAATACCAAATGAGTGGAAAGAGAGTAAAGTTATCCCAGTGTTTAAATGGGGTGATAAAAAAGATCAGAATAATTACAGACCCATCTCTGTTATACCTTTAGTAATGAAACTTATGGAACGTGCTGTACATGAACAATTGCAATCCTTCTTTGTAGAACATAATATGCTAGTACCACAGCAGGCTGGGTTCCGTAAGGGACACAGTACAGATACAGTGCTAACATACTTCACTGATTATATCCTCAGGAAAATGGATGGAGGATGCTTTACCGGTGTGATCTTTATAGATTTTCGCAAAGCGTTTGACTCTGTAAATCATAAAATATTGCTCGGAAAATTAAAATACTATGGTGTAAAAATTTTTGAACTGGCTTGGTTTGAGGATTACCTAATGGATCGTAGGCAGAGAACTGTCATTGGGGAAAATAAATCTGAATGGGGCCAAGTAAAATCAGGGGTCCCTCAAGGATCTATCTTAGGCCCTCTTCTTTTTACTATCATGGTCAACGATCTCCCACTTGTTTTAACTAAATCTCAAATCATGCTTTATGCCGATGATGCAATTATTTTCTACAGTAGCAGAAGCCCGCTAGAAATTGAGAGTATCCTAAACTCAGAACTAAAAAAGATACAAGCCTGGGTGCTGACAAACAAATTAGCTATAAATCCGGTTAAAACACAGTTTATGCTCTTTGGATCATCACAGAAACTAGCTACTCTCTCACAACCAATCAAATTATTTTTAGACAATCAACTACTTTCTCAAGTTGACACCTACAAATATTTGGGTGTCTGGTTAGACCCAACTTTAAGTTGGAAAGAACATGTTAGACATACAAGCAAGAAGATTGCATCTAGGATTGCACTTCTAAGTCGCGCTAAAAGATTTTTGCCTCTAGACAGTTTGAAGCTACTTGCAAACTTATTGGTAATGCCTCTGTTTGATTACTGCTCCACTGCTTGGTCAAACTGTCCACACAATACAAAAGTCATATTCATAAACCAACATAAAAGGATGGCCAGAATTATCCTTGGGGCACATCAACTCACACCCACTGTTCAAGTCTTCCGCCGACTTCACTGGGTATCGGTAGGAAGGAGGTGGAGGTTTCATAAATGCAAAATGATGTATCAGGTACTGAATAACCTTGGCCCTTCTTACCTGTCGAACTTACTTATAATATCCCAGACTCTCCACAATCACAACACCCGGAATGCAACCAATTTTGGACTAGCATTACCTCTGTCAAGAACAAAGATGGGTAAACTAGCTTTTTCTCATGAAGGCGCAGCATTGTGGAACCAACTCCCTTTTTGTGTTAGACAGGCCCAATCAAAACATTCATTTGCAAATCTATATTGGAGAACATTGCGTTTGTGATTATTTTTTTTTCATTTTTTGGTTCTAAGTGTCAACATTTAATTGAGAGTGGCTCCTATTAATGTATTCCACTCTCATGAAAATTTGTCCTTTCCCATGTATGTAAAAGTTTATTCCTGATGTGTATATGCTTATATTATTATTGATCTATTTGATAGGTTAAGCATAAACTCATATTGTATCAGCTGGACAAATATTGCTTTGTTGTATATTATCGGGTTATATAATAACTATAAACAAAACAAACAAATAACCCTGATATATATAAAATCATGTATACGTCTTTTAACACTGTTTGTTATTTCATGTATTTGTAATCATTTTTTTGTGTACAGGGCCTCTCAGAAAAACAGTATTCATACTGAGAGAGTTACCCTGTCAAAATAAAACGAATAAATAAATAAAATAAAGTAGTGCCCCATTCTCCCGGAAAGTGCCCTTTATTGTTGATGCCCCCACACCCTTTGAATGACCTCATTTGCCCCTGGCCTGCTCAAACCTCCGAGCTTCCAGGGGCGCCGCCCCTGGACCCTACGCAAATTTACGCTACGCTCTACCTGTTCATAAATATTTTAGCCCCCCCCCCCTACTTTGAAAAACGTTCACCGGGGCCTGATGTGAGGTGTGTAAAGCTGCAGCCCGAATCAAGTTATTGCTGTCTGCCCATCACAACTGCTGCACTAGTCTTGTACTGACTGATTTTGACAATCAAGTGATAGCCGAGGTATTAGGAATCTGTACCGTGTCAGTTGTGGTTGTCAACATTGTTGCAATTGAAGATCTTGTTTAGAAATGAAATAAAAAGGCCGCTGTATAAGCGGGGGGGGGGGGGGGGGGGGTGGTAAGAGGACATTAATTTTTTTTTTTTTTAAATCGCCAAAGGGGGGAGGGGGGTTTGTTCTAAAATACACACATAAAAAAACTAAAGGAGGGGGGGGTTAACCCCCCCCCCCCCCCCCCCCTGCGTACGCGCCTGCCTAGAGATACCGGTGCCATGAATACCAGTGTCCTAAAAGACTTTTTGTCACAACGGGTACTATGCGGACTGCACACATAGTCCCACTTCTTGTGTTTACAGTCTTTTCCTCCTATCATAAATTTATGCTGGAAAAAGTCACAGATTTTAAATGATATCCTGGCAAAAAAGTATACACCAAATCGCACAAATTGAGTTTACAAATTCGATTTTTCTTCAGCTTTTCAGGGGGACACATCCCCCCTCAGACTCCCCCTGTCCGCGCAAGCGCGGAACGCGACGCGCCGCTCAATATTTTCTCACAAATTGGGCCCCCCCCCCTCGACGCCGGCTGGATCCGCCCCTGGTGTCTGACTACACCCATCTGCATTGTCCTGAAAATAAATAAATGGAATAACAGCCTAGACCCCAATGGCAGGCAAATCATGCATTTTAACTGCATTATTTAAAAACTGTAAAAGTTTGTTGCAATTCTTCCCCCTAACATTCTTAACTTGAAGAAAAATATTATGAATACGAATGACAGGTGTTAATTTGAATGATAAAAATTACGCTTCGACAAGTGAATATTAATTTGAATGCTAGTTGAGCAGTTTCTAAATTGAATGACAGATCTATGAAACCCTTCTACTAAAATCCTAAATTAAAAACAAAAAATGGAAAATTGAATGATAATTGGCATGGCAAAGCCGATCTGCGCTAACTTAAAGGCACACTGTCCTACGTGTAGCTACTTGCTCCCTCTATATAGAAAACTTCCCAAATCGGTGCCTGTTGGTCCCCCATGATCCTCTTTTTCTTATGTTAAATGAGAGCTGAGTTAATGAGATAGCCACCTGTCACAGTGACCTCGTTGGCTCGCTGTGTGGTCTAATCCCTTCTAGCTGCAGTAGTAACGCCTACCTTTAAATGCAAAGTAAATGAATTCGAATGACAAACACGCGAATTTGGCCGGGAAATCCTAAATTAACCAGCTGGTGAAATGTATATATTTTTGATCAATGCATGTCGCCCTCTTGAGGACTGTATGTCACCAATAACACGCATCACACCATTACCAAGGGTCATTTTTTTTTAACAATATTTTTTTTCCACATTTTTTTTTCTCCCCAAAAATACTTTTTTGGGTAAGAATTTCTTTTTTTTCTCCCCCAAAATGATATTTTTCTTTTAAAGCATTTTTTAATTTTTATTTTGAATTATCTCGAAATATTATTTTCGGTCATTTTTTTTTTTTTTGCACCTCTAAAATGTTGATTGTCCCCAAAAGAAAAGAAAAATTCACACACAAAAAAAATAGGGACCTCCCCCCCCCCCCCCCAAAAAAAAAAACAACAAAAAACAAAAAAAACGCAAGGCTATCTAATATAACAGATATTGACTGTCATGGGGTATATAACATTCTTTGGACCTTAAAGGGAATCAAAGTTTTGGGAAATTCTGAAAATTGAGTGGATAGTGATTCTTTACAATTTTGATATATTTGGATGCCCCTGTGGATGTATTATACGCACAAGAAATTTTAGCCCCTAAAACACTTCTGCTTTTGAGAAAAATTGAATATAACAATTTACCGGTGCTCCCGGTAAATTTTGATACATTTCAAATAGCGCCTACGGCCGTACAGTGGTAGCTGCGACCATGAAAATCTTCGAATATGTAGTTGTGATTAGCTAATTGGTCAATTTTAGGCAAGATACATTGTTTTATAGTGTGTGTGTGTGTGTATTTGGTTTTTACAGACGTGTATCAATCAGATATGATTATTTACGTCTGGGGACCGACCTTTAAACGTCACCATCCGAAAGACGTGAATCAGTTTCGAACCTGCGTCCTCGGCTGAATCAGTTTGTAACTTCCACTGTTAGCTGGATTACAGGCGCACGCCACAACGCCTAGTCACCTTTATAGCTTAATTAATATATTGACCTTGAGAGGGAGCTATACAAATATAAAGAGATATTATTTATTATTTCATAACTTTAGACTCGATTTCAACCGCGACAACGATCACTAAATATTGTAGGATCGCATATGCTTCCAATACGTTAATTTGAACCAAATTCATGACCCCATACTAAAACTTTGTATTACCTTTAAGGGAGTTACATATTTAAAATGGAGTGATCATGTTGATTTCATGATAAAACGTGCAAATGGAAAATACACCTCATTAGGATCCTGAAAGGTCACGGACTGCCAATCGAAGATTTCTGTACCATCTACACCGGTTTCCAGTATGCGTCGCCGGTGTGGAATGGAGGCCTAACTATATAAAGAACAAGTAGATCGACTAGAAAGGGTGCAGAAAAGAACTCTGAAAGTAATTTTGGGACCTAATTACCAGTATATGAGACAGCACTGAATCTAATGAATCTGTCTTCTTTGGCTGACAGAAGGAAGGAGCTGTGTTTGAGTTTTGCTGAGAAACTGATATCAAACGAGAAGGTATCTTACCTCATACCTCCTTGTAAGAACATTAGAAGCCTACGCAAATCAAATACCAGAGAACAGTTAAAATGTAAAACCAAACGATTTCGTAACAGTCCAGTTCCCTACCTAATTGACTTGCTAAATTCACAGTAGTGATCATGCACTTTATACACATTGTGTATAACATGTAAACTTATCCCCATAGTGATGAGGTAGAGGTGCTGTATAATTATTTTATTTTATGTGAAATAGTATATAACTTTTTGTTACTCAGACGATTGTACAACCTTGATAATTGATAAATGAAAATGATAATATAATACGGTAAATCAAGATTACCATTGTTAACTTTTGTAATGATTGAAACATACTTACCACATATTTATTTATTACAAGAAAAATATCAAAATTACCATATTTCATGTCTCTCATCTGATTGCATACCTACCTATTAATTTACAAATTATGTTACCCATAACTCACCAATGAAAATGTAAAATGTAATTTATTAATGTTTACAACCATGTATTCTCTCTGTCGAAATTGTACTTTTTACCTTATTTTCGATAAACACTCTCATCCTCAGCATTATCTTTTATATATATCTCTCTCTATCTCTCGCTTTGTCTCTCTTTCTCTCTCCCTCTCTCCCCTTTTCTCTTTCTCTCCCTCTGTCTGTCTCTATCCCACACTTTTCCTGGATCTCCTGTGCTGTCTGCACTATTATCCTCCCCTCTATCTTCTATATTTCCCTCCAGCCCTATGATGAGTGTGGACAAGGGTGTCGATTTGTATCTGTGGTTGGGGGGGATGATAGGTGCCAAAATATTTTCGACAATGGATCAAAGCAACCAAGGGGTAGAAGCATGTGGCAGGTTGCACCCCTCCCTAAGCGCGTAGTCAAGGGGTTGGGTGCAGGGAGGGAGGAGTTTCCCCCTCCCCGCGAAGCGCGAAAGCTTTGACGTTTCATTAAATTATTAGAGAAAGAAGACGATTCGATGTACCATTCTCGACTCTTAATCCTTAATGTTTAATTCAAGTTTCCCTTCCTCCTTCCTCCGCGCATAGCGCGGAAGCTCTGATGTTCATTAGATTATTAAAGAAAAAATACGATTCGATGTACCATTCTCGACTCTTAATCCTTGTCTGAATTCAGTTCCCCCCCCCCCCCTCCCGCGCGAAGCGTGGAAGCTTTGACGTTTCAATTATTATTACGCTTAATCCTTGTCTGAATTCATTTTCGCCCATACCGCGCGAAGCGCGGAAGCTTTCACGTTTCATTAAATTATTAGAGAAAGAAGACGATTCATTGTATCGTGTCCATGTCTGAGTGCAATTCCCCCCGCCCTCCCGCGCGGAGCGCGGAAACTTTTACGTTTCATTTAATTATTACTCTTCATCCTTGTCAGAATTCAATTTCGCCCATTCCTGCGCGAAGCGCGGAAGCTTTCACATTTCATTACATTATTAAAAAATGTAGACGATTCGTTGTATCGTGTGCTTGTCTGAATTAAGTTTTCCCCCCTACCGCGCGAAGCGCGGAAGCTGTGACGGTTCAATAATTTATTACTCTTAATCCTTGTCTGTATTCGTTTTCGCCCATCCCGCGCGAGGCGCGGAAGCTTTACCGTTTCATTTAATTATTAGAGAAGGAAGACGATTCGTTGTATCGTGTCCTTGTCTGAATTCAGTTTTCCCTCTCCCGCGCGAAGCGGGGAAGCTGTGACGTTTTATTTGATTATTACTCTTAATCCACATCTGAAATCATTTTCGCCCATCCCGCGCGTAGCGCGGAAGCTTTCACGTTTCATTAAATTATTAGAAACGGCAACTAATTAGGCCCATTAGTGGCTATACAAAAAATATGCTCTTCCTGGTTATTTGGGAATGTGTCAGTTTGCAACAGAAATGGGGGGGGGGGGGGGTTAGCGCCCCAAGCCCCCCCCCCTCCACCAGTACGCCAGTGACATAGGCTTACATCAGCTTTTAAATGAAACAAAAATAAGTTGTGACATAATAATTTTTCTCCAAAAATGAAAAATGTTTTAGGAAGTATCAGGAAATAAAATGAGTGAAAAAAATGAACAAAGATACAATGACGTGAATTTTAAAGAAAGGTGAACGGAAACAACATAGCAACTAGTGAACTATCTTATAAGTCATACTGATGTCCGAAAATCGTTCTCCTTGTCTCCGATCTCATCACGAATTCGTCACAGAGTTCATCTATGTTTACACTGTCCAGGATTGTCTGATGTGCATTGTAGATTGCTACTTTTGCGCTTCGCGTTTAACATTTAGCTTGTTGCTTTTTAAAGCTGCGGCTTTGGATTTGGCGCACTGCATTTCTATGATGCTGTTGATTGAACAAATTGAATAAATTCATCAATTCCTGATGAAGCCGTATGAGCGAGAATTCAATTTATTCTTGTCTCATATACGGTTGTCTCATTTACTTCGTATATATGTAATTATGAAAAGGAGATAGCAATATGTGTATATTGGTGGTCATCTTGCGAGTAATAACCATTAACTACTCTCATCGGGCTCTCATTATTAATTTTTTTCTTCATTTTTTTTGTTTTGATGGTGACTTATTGGGGGGGATGATTGTACAGGGCATCCCCCCCACCTGAAATATTGGGGGGGGGGGGATATAACCCCCCATCCCCCCCGGGATCGACACCCATGAGTGTGGAATATAATTAAGCAACTGTTAGCTGTTAAGCGAATTTTATGAATTTTATTTTTTGTACAATGATTTATTTAGAAAATACATTCACTGCGTGATATGTCTTAATCCGTTTTATGTTTGTATAAATATTTATGTTTTTACAATGTGCAAAGTTCTGCAATTCAGCCATCTGGCTGCAAATGAATTTTTAATAAAACCATTACCATTACCATTACCATCAATATTTTCCCTCGGGAAAATATAACCACTTGTGAAAATATAACTCCCTACAGATGTCCAAATAATTTTATATTACACCCCCTACCAGTCAATATTGTAGTGACGATAGAGACAAAGGAACAGAAAAAAAACGAGAAAAAGGAAGAGATGCAACGACTTTGAAGAGAGGAAAAGAAGAAGTGAGGATGGTATAGGTATTCTTTGTCAATTTCGCAGTGCTTGCAGTCCATTTGATGAATCGTTCTATTCCTTCAATCTAGCGCAAACACCATTTTTGGAGTAGTCTCTCTTTCAAAATTGCACAAAGGCCAATTACCCCCCCCCCCCCTGTTCATTAAAGAGGAAGTCCACCCTGATAATGAGTTGGTTTTAATAACAGCATACATTTTTAGGGTGTAATTGTCGGGTTCCGCTCGCTATTCGTTTGGAATGCTATTCATAAGGACCGCTATTCATAACTTGAGAAAAAGGATCATTATTCATAACGTTCATTATTCCTAAGAACCGCTGTCATAATCGAATAAGAGTAGAGGGTCGCTAATCATAATACAAAATCGGGTTCGTTATTCATAGGGGGCCCTCTTCATAATACAAAATCGGGGTCGTTATCCATAGGGGTCCCTATTCGTGATACAAAATTGGGGGCGTTATTCATAGGGGTCCCTATTCATAATAAGAGAAGAGGGTCGTTTTTTCATAATAAGCAAAGAGGGTCGCTATTCATTATTTATCGTATTATGAATAGTGACCCTCATCTCGCATTAATAGCGGTCCTTGTGAGTAACAGTCCTTATGCCTTTATGAATAGTGACCCCTTTTTCGTTTTCTTTCACGTATAGGAAGTTCCGCGTTATGAATAGCGGTCCTCATGACTAGCGAAGTTACCCCTAATTGTCCTCGGGGGGTAATTGTCAAAGGGGGGAGGGGTAATAGTCCTATATGGGGGGGGGGGGGTTGTCCTCGGCGGCATTTTCCGGGCCCGGTAATTGTCACGTTGGTAATTGGCCGGGGATGATTGCCCAGGGGAAATTGTCCTAGAACCAATGCAAAAATACGATGCGATCTCTCTCTCTCCCTATTTCTCTCTCCCCTCTCTCTCTCTCTCTCTCTCTCTCCCTTCCCCCATCTCTCTCTCTCTCTCTCTCCCCCCTCTCTCTCTCTCTCTCTACGAGTACGATCCCTTATCTTTACGTCTTTTTAAAATATTTTTAGACCCTTTATCGACCTAGCTTGTAGCCCAAATCTTACAATATTCCATCCATTCAGGTTCCCATACAGTCGATTGATATATTGGGGAATATGGATACTTTAATTCCTGCATCCCTCGTCCCATCCCCTCTTCCCCCTCTTCAAAGTCCCCCCCCCCCCCCCCCCCCCCCTTCCTCCTCCTCCTCCTCCTCCTCCTCCTATACTAGGCCAGAGGCGAATCTTTTGTTTGGATTGATTTTTAGACGAGACAGATTGAATGTGAAAATTGCACATAGCCATGACCGCAAGACTTTACAGCTCGTCTACAGTAGACTCGACTCATTTAATTTTTCGACCTAGCGTTGATATTGCATACGGGGTACAGGTACGCACGGCGTGCCATCGATTGCATATTCCTCTCACTCTCAGCTCACCGAGAGTTGCTATGCGGATCGCAGGAGCTGGAGCCAAGATATAGATACCAATCTAAATTTCTTCCTAACATAACATTTACGGTATATCAGTCGTTCAGTAGATTCACCAATTAAACCAGGATCAAACACTAACTCAGGTAAGCTGGGCTACAGCCTACAGACGTATTTATTTTAGATAAGTGTTGATGACTGTCGTTGAAGTTGTGGCAAGCAGAGCTGAGTCGCTAGTCGCCGAGTCGAGTCCTCATCATACCGTCAGCTTGGCGGGGAAGAAGGGAGAGAGACACCTACTGATTTCAGTGTGAGAGATACAGACTCAGCTCAGATCAGCTCAGCTCAGCTCAGCTCAGCTCAGGAGCATCCACTAGTAGTAGTAGTACTGTCATTCTACACTGCACGGCACGGCACGGGTGGGTAATTATCAGTCTTATTCTAATATTTCTAACGTTTTGTAGAGCGTCTTTTGACAGCTTTGAGTTTGAGTGACCATGGTGACTGTCTGTGTCTGTGACTGTGCTGAGTGATCAGTGATACATCTGCCTCAGAGTAGGGTCTAGGCGCTGTCAGACAGAGGCCAAATTTCCGGATTTTGGTGATCCAGATTTTACTTAGTTATCCTATGATTAGCTGTCATCAATTATCCCTTAAAAATCTCTTTAAAAAATCCTCTAACGAAGCAAGAAAATTTTCCCTTGAAAGGATTTTTAAAGGGATTTTCTCTCTGACACCAATGTTGAAATAATCCCTTTAAACTAAGGTCAGTGTACATGGTGTAAGGTCAATGTTTGACTTGATGATTGGCTGTCATATGGTTTTTAACGCGCTTTCATAACCTGCACACAATTGAGATGCATTAATTGTGCATTACTTTTGATTGAACGTGTGATGTCACAATGCTTAATCTGTACCTAAAGGCGCATGCACAGTGGCCATCAATAATCAGATTTTAGTTATCCGGATTATTCGTAGCCTGTCTGTCACCAGTCTGTCACCGACGTAAATGAAAAAATTAGATTTCTAAAATCTGGTTTATTCATGATGGGTCAGGATTTTTCTGTGTGACACCGCCTCATGTGACGTGTCTAGAGTCGGGCCAATACTCCAGGGAGCTCCGATGCCTTCAAAGCCCACAAAGGAAAATGATTCAAACAGAAACAGTGGGATCGTTTGGTGACATTTTTTTCAAAATGCAAAGAAGTAGTAATTACAATTTTGACTTAAAATGTTTTTCAACTCCTCTGGGCATCCGTTCAACCACTTGAAATTATAATTTGAAGAAGTCTTTGATGGAAAGAAGGGGGATTCCTCGTCCTAACCCAATTCATCATAATACAAATTCATTTGTCCCATACGATTGATAATACTGATAACACTAATAACTAATATTACTACTTTTACTAGTATTAAATAGATTGGTGTTGGAAAAGAATGTTCAATCGATGAGGTATGAATGAAGCCCCCCTCCCCCTTTCTTTTTTTTTCGCCCACCTCAGTTTTTGTTTTTTTACATACATGTACATGTACATGTAGACAATGATCATGAGGTAATTTGGCCGACTTGTGGAAAATATCACAATCGACAATTGAAACCGTCCAGTGTACACTGTAGGATGAGGGTTGTGAGTCTGGAGCCTCTGTAGGCTGAACGAAACCACAGCCTTCCCTTGTGCCCTGGCTTGAATTTGATCAAATTGTCACATGGATTGGGGAAAAAAGGACCTTCAGGTAATAGTTATTAAGTTAATTTTTTCTTTTCCCGGCATCCATGTGACTCTTTTCCAAATGTACTCTTGTTTTGTATTCACTGATTTTCTTTGTCTTCCCAAATAAATAATAATAATAATTATTAACAAAATACAGTTGTACTGTAGGACTAAACATCATGAAAATGTGTCCTTTACAATATTCTGTAACATAAATTTTGAAAGATTTGTAAAATATTGCATGTAAACTTCATCAAATTACTGTTTTATATCAACTGTCGGGACACACATCTGGTTATATACATGTACATATGTACAGTACATGTGCATGTACCAATTGCCCAAAAATATTTAAATCCAAATATTACTTCTGTATAAATTACTTTTGTATAAATTATAAAACAGATTTTGCAAGTTTGTATACACTCTCAAAAGCCTCAATTAACATAAAAGCAACTTGTGTCTGTGATTCGACGATAGAAGTGTCACTGAATTGACCATACTGCCTGCAAGAGTATCATAATTTTCTCCACAATTCACTCATGATACATGTATCAGTGCGTAAAACCTCAGACTTTGGTGTTTCTAGGACATCCCCAAGAAGAAAAAAAACATACCTTTTAAAAGTGGGATAACACTTCAAAGAATTTCCATATGAGCATTAATGCTATTTGCAATTACATACTGTACATAAGGAAGAAAAAAGAAATGAGAGAATCTGAAAGAAAACAAATTATTGCATGATTTGCATCAAATGGTTGATCATTATCTTTGGGATACAGCGATATTCTGTACATGTACAGCATATGCACAGTGTACAACATGTTATAATTGTCAAATGTGTATATTGTTTCTACAGCATCTTGTACATGTACATGTACATGTACCTTGGATTCCAAAAGACTATCTCACACCATGCTGAAAACAAAATCAGAGAATGGATGATCTTTTTTGTTTTTCTCTTGACCTTTAAGAATGCTGACAGAATGAGAACTTTCATCATTAGCCCTAGAAGCAAGTTTGAGCTTTATAAGAAATGTAATCTAACTATCAACACTTCTAAAAGAGTAGTTAAACAGTGCGTTATTGTTCCCTCTATGCATTAATCCTACATGTAAATGAACGATAATGTACAGTATCTGCATGAAATCATTTATAATTAAAGCCAAGGACTGGGGGGGGGGGGGGGTGTTTCACAAAGATCCAATTTGAACTTGACTCTTAGAGCACATTTTTATATTTTTGGGGGTCCAGGATTTGATGAAAATGTTTGCAACGACTCAGCCAGCTGGTGAATAAGCAGGGAGGGGGGGGGGGTATTTCATATCAGGCTATTTTGAAATCTGGAGCTAATGAAAACACACCTATTGAGACATCTGTTGCTCAAGGGCTTAGCAAGAAGTTCTATTTATTGAGAGGCGGCCCACGTAAAGACGTTTCCTCTAGGCTTTGTCTGAAGGAAGTCAGAATTGTGAGGAGAATTTCCTCAGAGAGTGATGACCTAGACCCTGTTCTCACTCACTTCCTAGACCGATCCAGGCTAGACCGGTCTAACTGAGAGTGTGAACAGACAAGCGGTCCAGGAAGCGATCTTCTGGACCGGTACACTTCCTAGATCGCCTCAGACCAATCTAGCGTGCATCGCGAACATAAACATATTGGTATTTAGTACATTTAGGATCTGTGGTCAAATTCTGTTTTCATGCATGCCTCGAAACATTGATATTGAAAGAGATGTACTTCCTCATCCCTCATGTAGAACGGTCATACATGTACGTATCCATTTTATTTGTATATACAGTAAATGTATACTTTAATAGGGTCTGCATATGGACTGTATAATGTATCTGAGGCCTATGCTAGATGGAAAACAAAATACTTGAGGAGTGAAATCCCAGCTTACATAAATTGCCATGAAGATACTGTACATGTATGATGTACATGCTGTACACCGGTCCTGTCCTGTACAGTACATGTACAGAGTATAAAATGTGTATCTGATATTTTTAAAAAAAAGTTACTTTCTACAAGCACAAGTACCGGTACACATTTTATGTAGGCCTGCATGTACATGTATGTGCAAATTGTACACAGCTTCCCAGAATGATGTACACGAACATGTACATGTATATTTATTTGTAAATTTGCCATGAAAATCAGTGGAGAAATCCGTCTTTGTACATGTAGTACCGGTATCCTGAATGACCATGCAAGGGGGAATAGATGAGCTACAATTTCAGACAAATTTGTTGCAATATAAGATTTTTAAGAAATTCTTTTCTGGGAAAATAACCAAACACAAACAGTGATACAGACTCACATTATATTCAGGGTATTTGTCCTAAAAGTGGTGTTTAATATTTAATACCTTTGCATCTTTACAGGGAGAAGAAAATTAAAGGATTTTTTGTGATTGCTTTTAAAAATCTTAACCAAATGAATTTTAAGATACAAAAAAAAAACATGCACCATATTTGTTTAAAAACTTGTACAGTAAGTTCTCAAATGACCCAACGTATTGTAAATGTAAATGTTTTGGCATTGGAGAGCAATACATGTACATGTACGTGATGTGGGTACAGTACTGTAAACAAGCATTTCTATAGATGGCTGTACAGTGTATGAAGCACTGGATTCCTCTCGCCCAAACCATTTAATAATTCCATGCCAGTGGTTGCTATGGCAATGGCAAGCATTTCATTAGCGAGTTTTAGATCGAGGCCTGCATACCGTATGTACAGTCTACACTGTGTCTTGACTATAGAACTGCAATGGTGTTTTATTCAGGCTTGATAGCATTTGGATTATTTATTAATGTGCTCTTTAATGTGAGCTCAATTATTAATCCCACAAATGGTATTGCCCATATGGATGCAAATGCAAAGTACTTATAGAGAGAGAGAGAGGGTGAGAGTGGTTCTGTAGAGAGAGAGAGAGAGAGAGAGAGAGGGGGGGGGGGAAAGGTTCTGTAGAGAGAGAGAGAGAGAGAGAGAGAGAGCGAGGGGGGATGGGGTGGGATGGAGAGGGGTTTGGAGGGGAGGGAAGGGGAAGGGAGGGAGAAAGTGAGGGGGGTTGCAAATAATGGGAGGTTAAAAAAATGATGAACAAAGACATGTGAGGTAATTGTTGCATGTACATGTAATTAAAGATATTGGTTGGGGAAGGGGTTTATAGATATACCGTTAATAAAACGTAGAGAGAAAAGAAAAAGCAACAATATCAGAAATACAGGACGACCATGAAACAATCAGGGAGAGAGAAAAAATACAAAAGAGTGAAAACAACAGTCATTTTTCACCTTCCAAAAATTTATTTTGTTGCTGTTGCCATTTTCTCTAAATTGTAACTGTTATGGTATTTTGTAGGAAACTAGACTAATTTTCTTCTATTTTCTAAATATGTATACAATTGGAAGTAGACCCCCAAAAACACATTTTAGGCTAAGGATTTGGAATAAAAGATAGATGAAAATATATTCAGAATGGATACAATACTAATAGTATTTACAAAAAGAATCTGTGCTATTTTTCAACTAGTTTTAGACTATTTTATTTTGACTAGAGATACAAGTTCTAAGGTTATGATAGTATGTACATGTACATGTATGCACATACATGTACATGTATACCTGTACTGTACATGTGTAAATGTAAAAAGTGCAAACTTGTACATGTACAGTGTACATGTACATGTACAGAGTAGGTGAAATATACATTTCAGATGTTTTGAAATGAAGAGGAAATGGAATACTACATGTATGAGCCGGGAGATTTTATGTATCAAAACAAAAGAATGAAAATGAATATAAGAGAGAGAGAGGGAGAAATATAATTTGTATTTATTTTTGAGAGTACTGTAGAACCAATATTAAAGAGAGAGGAACAGAGAGAGAGAGAGAGACGGGGTAGAATGTGTTAGAGTGAGAGGAGAAATGAAGATACTGGTACATGTAAGTATTAAAATCAAGTATAAACTACAATATAAAAAATTTAATAAGATTTGTAGAAAGCTTCAGTAAGTTAAAGTTGTCAGTCGATGACATTGATGGGTGAAAACTTATTGAATATGACTTGAGTGGAAGAAGCATTATTGGATTGAAAGGCAGATACTCTTAAGGGCCTGTTTTCACTATCTCGAGATTGCCAAATATCCAGCTACATGTATTTTAACTATCCTGATCGCAAACTATCCAGCTAATTTGCGTCTTCATCAGACCGAAGTAGCAATTAGCAGGATATTTGGTCGGGATTGTCATCCCAAGATATCTTGGGATAGTTTGCAAAATATCCAGCTATTTGTCCTGTGCGTCTTCACCAGACCGAAGATTCACACTATGCGCTAACGCTGAGCAAATATCTTCAGCTATTTTCTCAAGGTAGAGTTTCAAGTTTCGAGGTCGAATCTCGAGCTGATGATGACGCGATTTGTAACTTCAGGATTATTTCCCAAATCAGAAATAGCGGGCTATTTTGCAATCTCGAGATGATGAAGACGCGCCTATTCTGCCCTTCGATCCTTGACAAGTATGGAATTACATAGGTGTGGGAAGTCATTTGTAGGCATCAAATCAAATTATGACTCTGTGTGAGATCCCTGGACTTTGTTCGATTCACTTGCATTGTACATGTATATTTATCGACCCTTTCATATTTACTGTCAAATGAGCTGCTCGATTGGGCGATATGTTAAGTTGAGAGATTTTTTCAAATATACTGTTTTCTGTCCAAAAATACTTTTTTTTATTGAAGAAGGTCGGCATCTCTGTATCAGCATCTCTTTGCTCTGCTCTTATTTATTTATTTATTTATGTTTTGGACCTGCTTCTAGAGGAGGTAAAAGTGAAGATTGCAGAGCAACTTTGCATGCAGTGTCCATAAATTGAACAGTATCTATCAGCACAACACCTGTACTTATTGCGGATGAGAATATCTCCTTGGGGATGGCAGTAAAAGAAAATCAGAAACCTTTTCATTGCAGAAATATGTACTCAAACATTGTAGTCTTTGTAGACCTCTAGGCTCTACAATAGGCATTGATAGTTTTGCTTATCATTTTATCTTGCAGAATCTTGAAGGAGGCGTGTGACTTCTCGACTTGTTTATCGGCAAACAGCAGGCCATCAATGAAGAAGAGTTAAAAAATTGTCATCAGCGACTTCAACTAACCATGGCTGACATGTATGAGCAACCAAGTCGTAAGTGAACCCCTTCTCTTGTTTCTTGGAATACAAATCTGATTTTTTTTGTAGATGGAAAATGTCGCTAAGCAGTTCTACACCATGTATGTTTATGCCATTTGTCATAAAGTGGTCATGAAAGTGAAAAAACACCATTCGGTTGAACGGAAATCATCCAAATATACATAATACACTCTAGGAATACAGACTCGCTAAACTTTTTGTCTTGCTCTCATTAGAGTAAATCGCAAGAATGAACAGAAAGCCGAAATCGGACATTATAAAGGAACAAAGCGTGAAGTTCTATGTGTATGCTTTTTGTCATAGAGTGGTCATGATGAAAGTGAAGAAAAAAAACATTTGGTTGAATGGAAATTATCCAAATATAAATTTATATTGCACATGTAACTAAAGACATGATTGGTACTTATCGAATAATAGCAAGCAATACAGATTCGCTAAAGTTTTCATCTCGTCCTCATCAGAGTAAATCGCAAGAATAAATAGAAAGCTTATATCGAACATTATAAAGGAACAAGGCAGGAAAAAAAAAAGTGCTGTGAATGGCTGTCAGAAAGTAGGCTTAATGCCAGCCTCACTACATGAAGACTCTTGTGATATTCTAAACTACATGTAGCATTCCTAGTTTCCTACAGCCCATTTTCATTACGGGTAAGCATCTGGCATTACATCTACATGTACATGTACATGTACTTTTAAGCAGCCAATCACAGTCCATTATTTTTCAAGCGCCTTCTCTTCTTCTTAAACTTCTGTTTACATGTATATTGTCAGATTTGGGCTTTCTATTCATTCTTGCAATTTACTCTGATGAGTGCAAGACGAAAAGCTTTAGCATTCCTGTATTCATTGCAATTCTTGAACATGTATATGTACCTACAATGTATAGTGTCTTTAATTTTTTTAGATCATATGAAAGTGGTCTTTTGGCTAGATCTCGTAATACAGGTTCACGAGATGGAGAGAAAGTTCTTTGTAGACAGGTTTTCTGTATGTATCGCTTGTGAAATACATGTAGATAAGTTTGACTGTACTTAAACATTTGTACATTGTGCCTCATCAGTAGTTGGGAGATAAGATAATTGTGCTGCAACCATTATACACAATATCCACTTTGGTTATGAAATGATATTCCATCTGGTTGTGTGTGTATGATTGTACATGTATTCTTGACTTGACTCTCCTTCTTCTTCGTTATAATAGAGCTTTCCCACGAGGATCCCGCCATGTATGCGGAGCTAGGGAATTTTGCTATCGAGAAGAGAATCGGAAAGGGACAATTCAGTGAGGTATACAGGGCAAGATGTCTCATCAACGACAGGGTCACGGCACTCAAGAAAGTTCAGGTGAGTATTAAAGAATGGCAATCAAAACAATAATAATAATATTAGGGAGTTCTTGTATAGCGCTCTTGTTTATTAGACTTGACACTCCTGGCCCTCCACAATTATTGTCTCGGCCTTAACCCTATTTAGCCCGGGCTATTTTGAAACTGCAACCCTGGGGGGGGGGGGGGGGGGGGGGCTTCTAAGCCCCCCCCCCCCCCCCCCCCCCCCCCTATGATCTCGGCCGTGAAACGCCCGATCGCCGCGAAAATTTGCATTCATGTCAAGTGAAGTGTATATCTTGGTGATATCTTGAGGAATAACGGTGTTGAATTTCATTTATATTTATGACGATGTTCAGTTGTATTATTCATTTAACCCCAAATCTTCAAGTAGTCTCCAGAATGCAATATTATTGATAGAGAAATGTGTTAGTGAAGTTAATGTATGGATGATAAAGAACAAATTACTCATGAATGAACAAAAAACAGAGTCTCTTTTAATTATTTCTTCTAGACTTAGACATTATTTACCTGATCATGTTCATTTGTTACTTGGCGATGCTTTGGTTGAGCCCTCTGAATCAGTCAGAACTCTAGGTGTTGTTCTTGACTCTTCTTTGACCATGTCTCAACAGGTTACTTCACTGTGTAAGTCTTTAAATTTTCATTTGTATAACATATCTAGGGTCAGAAGGATGCTAACTGATGAGGCATGCCATCATGCTATTCGCTCTCTTGTTTTAAGCCGTTTTGATAATGCCAATTCCCTCTTGATTAAAGATAAACTCCAGTACTGGTAAAAAAAAAAAAAAAATTCTCACAGAATCAAACGAAACTTACACTGAATGTTCAAGATTACAAATAAATGACATGTGCCAAACAATTTTGGAAGAAAATGTATACTGGCTGAGTAATGAGCATAGAAAGACAAGGAAATCAAGGTAGTACTAGCCCCGACACCATGTGTGTTGTCCCATATATAGCTTTCTATACATGTGAGTGATTGTTACTTTACCAAGACTCGGTCAAATTTATTATGATTTTGATGACTCCAGAACCTTGCAGTGCACACCAATACTTACATGCTACATGATCAACTGTTTCTGATCCTTTCCACACCTTTTCTTTCAAAATGCAATCGCATTACCAGTACTAAAGTTTATCTTTAATATAAATGTTTCTGATATCGATAGACTTCAACGAATCCAGAATCGTGCAGCCCGTATTATTTCAAATGCAAGAAAACATGATCATGTGTCTCCCTTGTTAAAACAACTACACTGGCTACCTGTTCATAAGAGAATAATGTATAAAGTTTCACTATTTGTTTATAAATCCATGTATAACCTTATCCCATCCTATATTTCTAGTCTGTTTTGTCCCATCCAGCAATCAAGATACCCATTACATTCAAGGTCAGACCCCCTTCTTCTGCAAATCTCCCGCATCAATTCGAAGAAGGGTCAACAAAATATAATTTTTTCTGGTCCCACTATTTGGAATAGTCTCCCTTTAAGCATTCGTTCTTGCACCTCAATCGCATCATTTAAGAGACATTTAAAAACTCATTTGTTTTCTTTGTAATTGTCATTTTTAGAGTGTAATGCACTTGGAGAGTATATAACTATTATGTTTGTATTTTAAAATGTAAAGCGCCTTGAGCATATTCATGTAAAGGCGCTATTAAAATAAATACCAATATGTATGTATGTATGTATAGAATACTATGGTAATTTCAATTTTTTGAAAAATTCACTCACTTGCATATTTATGGTAATTTATGCATATAAGGTCATAAAATTAACATTTTTGCCCATAAATCAGACATTATTCATATTTAAGCATTCTTTCTCACTACACATATTTGTTAGACCATTTGGAATAATAATACAACACAAAAAATTGAAAAAACCAGGGTCATTCCTTATGTTATCTATTGTTTTGATAATTCTTATGTATTTTTCTGTTTTTTTAACTTATGTATTTTATTGTTTTTGTTGTTTTATTTCATTTCCAACTATAATTCAACTTTTTTTTACCCCAAAATAAACACCTACAGTAAACTATAAACAAGACCAAATAACCAATGTTTTATCTCTTTATTTGAAAAATGAGATTTCCATATGTTTTGTACACAAATCACGAAAATTAGCGATTTTCGGGCCGACATGCGAAGACAAAAGGACATGTGACTTTGTAATGGTAGGTCCGATTTTCGAAAAAATTTCTTTCAAAAGAAAAAAGTCACAAAATTTCAGTGCAAGATTTTCTTGCGTTAAAAAATTATCGCGTAAAATGTCGAGGGGGAGGCAGGGTTAACATGGCTGCCATGATGGCGCTCTAGCATTTCAAGGAATCTATTCTTGTCAGGAACCCATTTACGTCACCTGGGTGGAGAGTGGCAAATGTAGATTAATGTCTTACCAAAACTGTACAACGGATTCTTATGATAAGGTTATGTTGTACAGTTTTATTTTAGGAAAACCAACAGGGGGGGGGGGGGGGGAATGTACATGTACCTGCCTTAAAGGCTACCCTAAACATGTCATTTTTGTCAGCATTATTATTTTTTTTAAATTTGAATCTTGTATTGACTTATCTTTGCACAGATATTTGAGATGATGGATGCCAAAGCAAGGAACGACTGTATAAAGGAAATTGATTTATTGAAGGTAACATATTAAAACAATTTACTTTTGTAGCTTTTAGTTATTTGTTTGAAAGGCTTTAACATAAAGTTTGATTATTATTTTGTTGATATCAAAGAAAACACCCATAACTCTTACATACATGTACAATGAATCTCATATACCAGTAATATTAATATACCAGTACATGTTTGTGAATTTAATTCTATTTCACATAAATAGGCATACTGTAGGATGCCTTTTAGAAAAGAGTGACAATTATGTGCCCTTGGATAGAAACTAAATGTAAACATTTATATCACATTATCTCCATTTTGAATATAATGTACTGCGTAATTTGTGCAATAGGTAAATACATATATACACAAATAGTTCATTTGCTTTTGGCTAAAATCAAGTACATCTAACATTGCAATAACTATATAACATTGACAGATTATAATAATGCATTCATTGATGTGTTACTTTCCTAAAGATTTCAAATGTGAATTGTGCATAAAAAATGTACACATGTACATTTAAGTAAATGACACTAAATTAGAATGTTTTGTTTAGTTTCCTAGAAAAACTGAATCATTTGGTTGTGTTTAATAGACTGTTAAAGTGAAACAAGAAAATCATGCTTTCTTTATTTCCATTTCTTAGTCTTTTTTTTTATTCTTTTTTTTTTTTACTTCACTTTTTCTTCCGTTAGTCTTTGGACCACGATCATGTGATTAAGTATTTGGCATCGTTTATTGAAAACAATGAGCTGAACATTGTACTAGAGTTGGCTGATGCGGGAGACTTATCAAGAATGATTAAGGTAAGATGAATTTCCCTGTTATTTTCTGCTGAGAGCTGGTGGACCAATAATTAAATGCACCTTGTAGAGTGGTTTGCAGACAATTTTCTTGATGCACTGTGTTTTTTGATGAATAAAATATAAATCAATAGAAATATGATGTCTGAAAGGTGAATTGTAAAACCAGAAAGTTTTATGATTTGCAAAATTATGTGTTCTTTTAATAGTGATTCTTGTATTATGTGGCATGAAACAAATTGAAACATGTTTCAAAAGTTTCATGGCTGCAAAATTGTTGGGTTTTACAGTATTTGCATTTCTTTCTCTTATTTCTTTTCCACCATCTTGCAGAGTTACCAATTATGACAAGGAAATTGTAAAATGCTTTCTTTAAAATGTCGAGTAATTGTCGCGACAATGTGGGCTTATCTCACTTTTTGAAATCAATATCCTGTTGTTGTGTTCTAAAATGGAATTGCAACTCCTATTCTGAGAAGACAAGCATTTTATCTGTTATAAGCAGCGTCATTCCTTGATCCTGTAGTATCATCCTGGGGTTTGGATGGATGTCATACTTGAATGCCAGAGTGCATGACATCATCCTTATTGCAGTGGGACTTCCCCCCTATCTCGACCGTATGAGGAAGGAATTCATCGGAACCCCAATCCCATGTGGGGGCTCACTGACTGTCTCAACAGGATATTGGAATTCTGTCCTAATAAATCTGGGATGTGAAAATCGGTCTGAATCAAGTCTGGAATGGGCTTGGATTTTAAAGAGAAGGTTGAGTTCTGGGAAGAGATGAAAAATAATTTGTGAGCGTAATTATCATTGTATTATACAAGTCTGGAAGAACATCAGATACAAAGTGTTCCCTGAAAAGCATGGCTCTTCAGTTGTCTTAATATTCTAAATATGGCATGTAACATCATAATGTGGACAGATTTTTATGCCATATCCTTGTGTAGTCCCATATACATCTTTCTGTGTAGAGTGCTTGTAACTTTTACAAGACTGGGCCAAATTTCTTATCATTTTGATGATTTCAGAACCTTGCAGTACACACCAATACTTATCAACCGTTTCTGATCGATTCCACAACGTTTCTTTCACAATGCAATCGCATGACCAGAACTCAACTTTATCTTTAAATCAGGAGAGAGAAAGGGGGTTTGAGAGGAGTTCATTGTGATGGGTGATATGACTTCTCGGTAGAAACTACGGTAGGAAACAAGAGGGGTAAACTCCAGGTTATTCAGAGGTTACAGCCTTAGGTTCATGTAGAGGTTACAGTGTAGGTTCAGAAGCCCAACTGTAATAAATGTAAATGTAATGCAGTGTTTTGTTTGAATGCATTTCATTTGCTTTGGATAAAACTCCTTGTTTAGTCACTTTAGAGTCAACTATTGTACATGTACAGATATGGACCCTGTTTCATAAAACTGGTTATCAATAACAAATGCTAATTTCTATGATGAATTCGCTTTCAGCATATCAATTGCAACGATTTCAGTAGCTTTGAACAGGTATTGTAACTCACTTGCTTGTTATTTTGATAACAAGTTTTTATGAAACAGGGCCATGGTCTGTTTGCTCTCTTCATTGAATCTTCCATTCACTTCTTATCTGCTATCATGCCCATTGTTTTTACTCTTCTTCTTTTCCTCTACCTCTATCCCTCCCCTCATCTGTGTCTCTCTTGCTGTTATCCAATCAGTCATACATGTATACTCTAAATATACACCCCTTATCATGTCCTTCTCTCTCTTCATATCTTATCTTTTTCCCACTTTTCTTTCCTTGTACACCTCTTTGATCATAGTTTTTTTCTTTCTATGACACATTTTTGCAGTATTGTCCTGTCTTTTCATAATAGTTCTCCAATTTCTCATCTTCAGTTATACTGCTAATTATGTGTCTGGCACCAACAATCATCTTTTCCCCTTGTCAATGTTTACAATAAACCAGTTCACAGTTAGCACATGTCCCAAATAACCCCGAATATCCACAGATCTACAAAACGTGAAGAGGTCCCACTTTGTACATTTTGATATAATCACTCCTACAGCGATGGAGGTGCTACATAAATAGCCTTTGTTTCCCCTTTTCAAAGGATACTTCCACCTGTGCATCATGGAGTGCACTGCTTGTGCATAAATGAATAATGATTACATAACTTTCAAGAGCATGTATCCAGTATTTTGTTTCCGTGTATTTCACAATTTGGTCGGCAATTACCTTTATCTGCTCATGCTCAGACTGCAACCGTGAACCGGCTTATTATGTTTGTCATCATGTTCTATCCAATTTTGATTGACCATGCTATGCTAGATATGTTCCAAAGCAAGTAGTAGAGACTGTCCTCCTTTTGCTGTGTGATTATTGCATCAATTTTGTATATCCTGAGTATTTTCCCGTCACTGTAAATGTGACTCTTGAGAGAGGACAATTTGTAGACAACTTTAGTGGACTTCTTGGTTGCTGTTGAGTTTATTAAAAAGAGGACTTCTGACTTCCAGCTATAACTTTACTTACAACTTTTGGATCAGTTTGACACTTCAGTCCCAAGCCTTCTGTTTTATGTATATTTTTCTGCAATTCCTGTAATTAACACACACAAAATGCCTCAGACAAGGAACAGTAAGAACAAGATGCCTGGACATTTTCTGCCAAGCTCCAAACCACAAGGCCACATTCCAACGGCCAAACGACCTTTTACTGCCCACGTGGGAGTTGACCAGGCAGTGAAGGAGAAGAGAGGAATGGCAGCTGTGGAAGAAACCAGCTCTAATCTAGGGGGCTCGAGTGAGGCGAGTGCAGGGATCCAGATCAAATTTGATGGGTTGTTGGAAGAGCTTAGGGGGGTTGGGAGTGAGCCTGGGGATGACATCGCCCAGCTTGTTGTGACTGCGGTCTCCACCGCCGTTAAAGCTGCACTCCCGACTATCATCCAGGCGGTGCGAGAAGCCTGCCTTTCAAGATTTAAGGAGGCAGTCAACCCACACCTGCTGCGTCTGCAGTTTAAGCAGGATGAGATAGCTCAAGAGCAGAGGAGGGACAACCTGCGGCTGACTGGTCTGGAGGAGAACGAGGAGGAGTCGGAAGATGCTCTTGCGGAGAGGGTTTGCAAAGTCGCCAGGGAGGTCGGTGTCGACATTCAGCCGACCGATATTTCTTCGTGTCATCGGCTCGGGAAGAAGAGAGAAGGAGGGAGGAGCAGGCAGGCCATTGTCCGATTTATTTCGCGGAGAAAGCGAGACCGTCTCTACGATGGACGGTTCCGGTTGAAGGGGAAGGATGGAATGAGAGGGGTCTTTATTAATGAAGACCTCACACCATTAAGATTCTCTGTTTTGATGAGAGCAAAGGAGACCCCTGCCGTGAAAAGTGTATCGACCAAATACGGAAGCATCGTCTGCAAACTTCAAGATGATGCATACAAGGTCATCCGGAGTCCGGATGATCTCTTTGAACTCGGAGTTGACAATGTCCAATACGGCGATTTTAAGCTCCATTTCCTTGCCTAGTATGTTTCACTCAATTTTGAGTTAAATTCCCAAATATTTCATTATGTTCGATATTAATGAAGACATTAATTTGTTTGATATTGACTCTTTTGAATTAACCCCATTCGAATTTGATAACAGATTATGTTCAAAGTTCTCAAAAGCTTTTACGATTTCTCATATAAATATTAGATCTTTAAATAAGAATATTGATGCCTTAAGATTATTGTATGAAGAATGCATCAAATCAAAATTTCATTTAATTGGATTGTCTGAAGTCTGGAATGTATCTTGTGCAGATATCCTTGGGATAGATGGTTATACTTTGGAAGTGAATTGCCGGGACCCTGGTTTACGGGGAGGAGGTGTTGGAGTCTATGTTCACTCTTCTTTGAAATATAAAATGTTAAAGTATGATATTGACTTTGCTGAATCACTATGGCTTGAGGTTCAGATAGATGATCGTTCCGTTGTTGTAGGTGTCATTTATAGAAAACCAAACACTGATATTTTCCAGTTTCAAGAGAGTTTATTGTCTGTGTTAGAAAGGATTAAAGTTGATAAAAAGTTGTGTATTTTAATGGGTGATTTCAATATTGATTTGTATAATCCCAGCGTAAATGCTGAAATGTTAGTTACTTCCTTAGTGTGTTTGGGGATACATCAATTAATTAAGACACTTACGAGGGTAACACCCATGTCAGGTTCCTTAATTGATCATATTTACACAAATATGGGTGCAGATCGTATATGTGCTGGTACAATTGTAACTGACGTTTCTGATCATTTCCCTATATTTGCTATTTTTGAAGATAGCTCAGTAAAATTACAACCACAAGGAGAAGTACGATATAGAAGTTATAAAAACTATAAGAAAGAACAGTTTTGGGATAGTCTACTCTTGGAATCCTGGGAAAATGTATATGAATGTACTGATGTTAATAAAGCATATGATATATTTGTACAATCATTCATAGGTATATGTGATCAATATGCTCCGATTGTTCATCGTCACTCTTCCAGGAGGAAAAATGATAAACCATGGTTGACTAGAGCTATTAAGAAGTCAATTAAAAAGAAACATAAATTGTATGGTAAAGTATTAAAATCAAATTATAGTGAAGATAATTTGAAAAAATATAGGACGTATCGAAATGTTTTAACTACAGTTTTGAGGAATGCGAAGAGGAAATATTATAGTGATGTATTTGAAATGTATAAAGGTGACACAGCGCAAACATGGAAGTCAATAAATAAGCTATTGAAGAGTGGAAACAGTAAAGTAAAAACGTCACATGTAGATAAGCTCTGTGTTGATGAAAATGGTAGTAAGAAAGTTGTAACCTCAGGGAAAGAAATATCAGAAGGCTTTAATGATTTTTTTGTGAACGTTGGGCCTAACCTTGCTAAATCTATTAATGGTAATGTTGACGATGTTATTACATTCAAAGGTTATCTTAGTGATGGAATAATTGACTCTATGTTTTGGGAACCAGTTACTCATTATGAGGTACAGGACTATTTATTAACTTTAAATGTAAAGAAAGCTTGCGGCTTTGATGATATTCCAGCCCGATTACTGAAGGATGCTGCTGAAGTAATTGCAAAACCATTATCTTATATTTATAATCAGTCATTATTGAACGGTGTGTTCCCAGAGGCAATGAAAGTAGCCAAAGTTACACCAATTTTTAAAAAAGGGGATAGAAATGTCCCAGGCAATTATAGACCTATTTCAGTTTTGCCTCTTTTGGCCAAAATATTTGAGAAATTAGTAAACAAGAGGCTACTTGATTATTTTGAAAGAAATGATGTCTTGTATAAGCACCAGTATGGCTTTCGTAAACATTATAGTACTAAGTTGTCTTTAATTAATTTGGTTAATGATGTCCTTAAATCACTGGATAAGGGCAGTGTAACACTAGGAGTATTCCTAGATTTCCAGAAAGCTTTTGATACAATTGATCACGCAATATTGGCTGGAAAATTAGAACATTATGGAATAAGGGGCCTGCCTCTCCAGTGGTTTAAAGATTATCTTTGTAATAGATTTCAGTTTGTGAACTATGATGGACATAGCTCATTGAAGCAGATAATAACATGTGGTGTTCCTCAGGGTTCTGTTTTGGGACCTACACTGTTTTTGTTGTACATAAACGATTTGCCAAACTCAACAAATTATTTTAATTTTAGACTTTTTGCCGATGATTCTAACTTGTTTCATACGTTTCCACCGAGACAGAATTCAATTGATATGGATAATATAGTTAATATGCATCTTGATAAGGTGACCATATGGTGTAAGGTGAATAAACTTACAGTCAATCTCTTAAAGACTAATTATTTGTTAATAAGAGGGAGTAGGCAATCAGTAGTAACTCAAGGGGTGCTAAAAATAGCAGAGACTGAAATAGCCCAGGTTGATGTTGCATCATTTGTAGGAATTTATATAGATCAACACTTGACGTGGAAACCTCATATCCAAAGGGTTAATAAGTTTATCAGGAAAAGGGTTGGTGTTTTATATAGATTAAGACAGTTTGTGCCAAGGCGTGTTTTGTTGTTACTGTATAAGACGTTAATTCAACCGCATATGACCTACGGAATTGAGGTTTGGGGAAGTAATTATGAAATGAACATGAAGTGTTTATTATTAAGCCAAAAGATGGCACTAAGAGTTATAACGTTTAGTCCAATTAGAACTCATTCACAACCGATATTCCAGGAGCTAAAATTATTGAATGTGTATCAACTCCATAAATTATCTATTTGTGTTTTTATGTATCAATTATTGAATGATAAATTGCCACAGTCTCTAATTCAGTATTGCTGTTTCATAGAGCACAACTATGAGACTAGACAAAGAGAAAGTAAGAAGTTAAGTGTGCCTAAAGTAAGGACAACGCAAGGTAAATTTTCAATGTCATTCAGAGGCACACGCTATTGGAATGATCTACCCCTTTCTGTACGGGAGAAAGCATCAGTATCTTGCTTTCGTAGAACTCTTATATCACAAATGTTAATAGAATAGTTGTTTATAACTTAGAACCAAGGCTCTTGCCTTATTGTAAATATTATGTTATATAATTCTTCATCTTTTATTTAGTGTAAAATACCAAAGCTTTGTATATAAGCACAGAACATATTTACCCTAGATGTAGAATAATTTGTAGCTTAGGTATGTATTCAATAGTTATTCATATTTATTCATTACATTCTCATTTATTGCTGTGATACTTTTTGTGTGTTAGTGGTACTAGACACGATTAGCATTAAATGCTATTTTCTGGTCCCATTTATCCTTTCAATGTTAATTAATCATTCACATTTGATTGTTATATTGATGTACTTTTTGTTTTGGATAATAAACTTCAAACTCATTTTCCTCTATGATGTAGCATTTCAAGAAGCAGAAGCGGTTGATACCAGAGAGAACCATATGGAAGTACTTTGTCCAGCTTTGCAGCGCCCTAGAACACATGCATCAGAAGAGAGTCATGCACAGAGGTATCACTTCATTTTTAAACAAAAAATCATTCAAATTTGGGTAATTCCATAAATTAGGGACCCACCTTTGGTGTCCCTGTTACATAAGGAACCCACACATATTTTTGACTCTGAGGAAAGACCTAAATAGTGGAGTGAGATTGTAAAGTGATTTGCAAGCACAATATTGCATCCTCATACCTAGAATCACTTAACAATCTCACTTCACCATTACTCAGAGCCGCAATTTACTATTCACTCAGAGCCACATATATGTGTGGGTTCCTTATGTAAAGTGGGACACCAAAAATGTCCCTGATTCATGAAATTACCCATTTACATTGCAAATAGAAAATAGCCTTTAACAGACAATGACATTCAAAAGTTGTTTAATATTTTAGAGGTTGCATAAATTTGAATAGGAACCGGTAAGTTGATTTTGATCATGACAAAGGATCTTAATTTTACCATTAATTAATCATCTTGATAATAGTTGGCAAGAGCTTCAGAGTATTCTACATTTCAATTATCATGTCTAGGGTTTAGTAAGAATACATGTATTAACCCTTACTGTACTGGGGGGGGGGGGCCTGGGAGGCCCCCCCCCCCCTCGACATTTTCAGAGATTGCGCCGCAACCGCATGGAATTTTGAATTGTCGTTTCATGACTTTTTTCCCTCAAGTCTTACGCACATTTTGATACCATTTTCGTCGAAATCAGATATACCTGTAAGGCGTTACATAACAATTAGTATGCGCATGTCATCAAAAAAAAAAAAAAAATTAAAAATTGCATCAAAATTTGCATAAATTATCATTATTAATTACATTAAAATAACTTTTTTTTGTGTTAGAAAAGAAGTTTCATATGAATAATGAGTTTCAACATTCAAAAAGTGGAGTTTGACACGTTTTCTGTAAAATGCATAAAATTAGCGCATTTTGCATAATTAATTAGGCTAACAACAAAAATTTGCATATTCAGAAAAAACTAATTATACCATCTTGTTCCTTACGTAAATATCTACAAACATGCAAATTTTTGTGTTCATCGGACAATCGACGGCTGAGATCAGGCCCCCCCCCAGTCAGAGGGTGCTCAAAATAGCCCAGCACAGTAAGGGTTAAAGCGTTATGCTCATTTACTTACAAGTGGAAAGGTGTTGCATAAAAATATAGGTATTGTCTCTATTGTTGTAGTTTTTGTTCTTGATACTGTTACTATTATCATTAATTACAATAGTTCCTCTCATCTTTTCACAATGAATGAAATTCAAAGAACTATTACAATAGGTATGGGGAACTACCTAAAACTGTACTGTGAAGGACGTATTTTGTATCCTTGCTAATGTTTTTTGGCAAGGCATTAATCTTCATTTGCCTCACTCGACCCAGGTGAGGTAAATGGGTACCTGGCAGGAATTAATTCCTTGAAATGCTGGAGCGCTGTAATGGCAGCTAGGCTAAAGCCGAGGTAATAATTAATGCGCCTCGGAATAGAATTTCTAGATGGACGGCGCTTTAGAAATGCCTATAATTATTATTATTCGTATTCCTCAGACATCAAGCCTGCTAATGTATTCATCACTGCCGATGGTAAGGTCAAGCTCGGTGACCTGGGTCTGGGGCGTTTCTTCAGCTCCAAGACCACTGCTGCACATTCCCTGGTTGGCACTCCGTACTACATGTCACCCGAACGCATCCACGAGACGGGGTATAACTTCAAGTCGGACATCTGGTCTCTTGGCTGCCTGTTATACGAGGTAAGATGCTGTTTTCATTATGACTGGGACCACAGTATGTTTTCTTTGAAGGAGGTGTACATGTATAGCCTAGTATAATGGTCTGCGAACGTAAATTACAGATTTGAAACCACATCAGTACTCTAGTAGTAATAATAATAATAATATACCGTACTTATATAGCGCATATCACAATATATCTCTATGCGCTATATTAAGAAAGAGTAAGAAGGAAGTAACATAAGAAGAGTGAGATTAGCTCAACATACTTCCTCTTCCTCTCATTAACATTGGAAGTATTTTTTAAAAGAAATGTTTTAAGACGCTGCCATCAGGAAAAGTATATCTGTTTTGCGTAGCCCTTTTTGTATTTTTTTTTATATCAGCATACTATATTATTATTTTATCCCTGATAAGAATAGGAATATAAGGCAATTGCTGTTGTCAACTAGATAAAGACGGCAAGACTTACTCTTTCCCTTGGTCATAATCACTGGAAAAACTGTGTTTCTAAACACAATCGCAACTACATTAGAAATATGAATATAGAGGTAATTTCAATACCCTATCGTACATCCCATAGAAGTTATGCTCAGATTTCATATACCGCCTTGTAATATTCATGCATTTTAAAAATTGACGCAAAATGCTATTGAAATAGGCCTACATGTAAGTTGATTTTTCGAAAGTAGTAATTGGGATTACATTTTCTATTCACAATTCCTCTCTAAATCGGGATTATGTATATTGAAATTTCAAATTATAGCCAATGTAAATTGATGCATGATACAGAATTAATATTAATCACATTAAAGTGCACATTGGTTTTACTCATTTTTGTTCATACAAGCAACAATTGACCTTTGAATTTTTGTTAGCATGTACCGTATGCACATATATGTGGCATTCTATTAAACATTGGAAATGCAAGATTTGCTCTCATATTTGGGTACACAAAGCATGCATGTATGCTTGTACAGTGTACATATCGTCCTGTCATCCATCCTATATCTGTTCCCGCTCCCCCTCTCCCATATCTCTCTCTCTCTCTCTCTCTACATCCCTCTCTCTCTCTCTCTCTCTCCATCCCTCTCTCGATCTCTCTCTCTCCATCTGTCTTTCTTTCTCTCTCTCTCTTTCTCTCTCCCTTTCTCTCTCTCCCTTTCTCTCTCTCCATCTCTCTCTCTCCCTTTCTCTCCCTTTCTCTCCCTTTCCATCTCTCTCTCTTTCCATCTCTCTCTCTCTCTCTCTCTCCCTTTCTCTCCCTTTCCCTCTCTCTCTTTCCCTTTCTCTCCCTCTCTCTTTCCCTTTCTCTCCCTTTCCCTCTCGCTTTCCCCCTCTCTCTCTCTCTCTCTCTCCCTCCCTCTCTCTCTCTCCCTCCCTCATTCTCCCTCTCCCTCCCTCATTCTCCCTCTCCCTCTCTGTGACCTTCAATGCAGAGGAAGTAGTACAGGTGCTAAACTTCCTTTTCCAATGCTGAATTCAGTAAATTATCAACAACAAAAAACAAACGATAGAATGGAGTTCATCCAAATTGCTTACGTAGCTGCTAGAGGTCCATGTACAATGTAGTTGTACATAGTTTTGTTATTCTATTGGAACTCTCATAGAATCAAACTTTTTTTTTTTTTAATTATTACTTTTTAATATTTTATGCAATGTGTTTCTATGTTGCATGTGCATATCGTATGTAGTAAGCCCTTTTCCTTTTTCAATCGCATAGCTTGTGAAGTTATGTATGTAAGTCATTGTTCGTTTCACAGTGTACATGCAACTGAAGAAACATGAAATGTTGATCGTGTGTGAAACTCTTCTAAAAATTTCCCTTGAATTCCTATAAAATGCCATCATTACACTCTAGACTTCAAATTCTCGCCTTGCACACTCCTCTGAATTTCCCTGGACGATAAATAAAAGCTATAATGGCCTTGTATTTTATTTTCCTTGCCCCCCCCCCCCCCCCCCTCCCTTCCCACCACCCCCCCCCCCCCCCCCCCCCCCCCCTCCCCCTCACACACACACTGGCTTGTGTGTACATTGTTCAGATGGCAGCCCTACAGTCCCCCTTCTACGGGGATAAGATGAACCTTTACGCCCTTTGCAAGAAGATTGATAAATGCGATTACCCGCCCCTTCCCGCTGATCATTACACCGAGGAGGTAGGGTAGTTTGTTGTCAGTCGTTGCCATGGTTATTGGTGGTTTGTCGTGTCGCAATATCAGTTTGTTGTGTAGCACCATATAGTTTACTTGTGTGATCATCTTGTGTATTAACTTAACACACCACTAATGGAGTGCATTTATCTCTCCCTCTTTCCACATTTCTCTCCTTTTCTCCATTGTGTTGTGACCCCATCTGTATTTCTTTCTATATCTCTCTGTATCTCTCTCTCTCTCTCTCTCCGTTTGTCACTCTCTCTCTCTGTCTCTCTCTCTCTCTCTCTCACTCTCTGTCTCTCTTTCTTCCTCTCTTTCTGTCTCTCTGCGTCTCTCTTTTTGTGTCTGTATTTCTGTCTCTTTCTGTCTCTCTCTTTCACCCTCTCTTTCTCTCTGTGTGTCTATATGTAATCCCATCCTTGTCGCCGTCTTTTGTGCTGCACCATATTCGCCTTACACCAACCCCCCAAAATTCATGTGTGTGTGCAATAAAAAAATGATTAAACAAAAAATTAAACAAAAACCCAAAATACTTTATCTGGCATTTGAAAACTAACTATCGACTCACGGGAATAATCATACAATCCCATCTCAAAAATATAATATTATTGGTTGATGTGGCTGGCACACGTACATAACAAACATGATTACGCCCTCGCCTGGTGCAATCATGTCATTGTGGGGTGTGTGGTGAACTATAGATGGCAGCATTGCATTCGCCGTTCTATGCGGAGGGCTTGGATTTGTACTCTCTTTGTCAGAAGATTGATAAATGTGAATACCCCGGCTTACCGGCCCACTACTCAGATGAGGTAAGTTCATCTCCATTTGACAAACTTTGAAACGTTTGAAGGCAAGCAACAGAGGAAAAAATAAAAATACAGTCAAACCTGTGTACAGCAACGCAACCGCCCAATGGAAACACAAAAAATGGTCTTTGTAGACAGGTGGTCCTTGTAGACAGATTCCTTTAGTACTTGTTTCAATGAGAAACCATTTTCAAGGGAAACAAAAAATGTGCTTGCTGTAGACAGGTGGTCACTAAAGCAGGTTTGACTGTAGTAGATTTGCTGAATTTTTGCTTTTAAAGGGGAAGTCTACCCTGATATTAATTTTGGTTTTTAATAGAAGCAGAAACATGAGAGAAACATGTCAGTGAAAGTTTGAGAACTTGATTAGAAATAAGAATTTTTGAAGGTGCAATCACTCAAACATGAATTGGCAACACTTTGACGTTTCTTGCGAGCTCCCTGCCCATGTGCCCTTTAAAAACAAAATTAAAAATTCATATTTTCCATTAGGAAGATTTTCAATCATACATTCACCCTAATATATAATAATACAACCCCTGTATGAAACAAATGTATTCCATCATCAGTAACTACTTTATGTTTCAAAGATGAAAATTTCAAAAATTCATAACTCTCCTATTTTTGATTGGATATTGCTCAAACTTTCACAAATTTGTTCCTTTCATCTTTCTATTTCTATTAGAACCACTTGATATCAGGGTGGACTTCCCCTTTAATAATTTTGAGAACTGGCTTACGTTATCAAAAGTGTGAAGTCCTGGAATCATTTGTTTTTCACTGTTATACCTTTTCTAAAGTAGCAGAGATGCTATAGTTTCAGACTATATAAAGTCCATCTGTTCAAAGTTATATCTTTTACTCTCATTTAATACCTGTATTTATGCTAATTATGCATGTAATGTACATATACTTTTATATTGTCATTAGTATAGTGTTGTATCAGTTTTCAAAACCACTTGTTTCTAACTTCATCTTCGGTTGTGGGCTAAAATCTCTAAATGTCCATAAAGTAAACAAATATTGAATTGATTGATGGAGTGATTGAGAGTAATCCTATTTGTCCACATGTGTAGTATGAAATAATCAGAAATCTTGTGTGTGACTTTACTTTGGCCTTACCCCAGAATTCATTTACAAGAGACACAATTCTCTTTTGCCATTCTTATCAATGATCTGAGTGATACATATACCTAAACCTTGTGTGCTTTTCCAAACAGTTTGAAAGAAATTGTTGTGCTTGATTCATTCATTTGTTCTACCCTCAATGGCTCAAATTCACAAAGGAGGTTTAAATTTTACACCATGGGTTCGATTTAGACCATAGGTTATTCAAACCTCGCTTTGTGAATACGAGCGAGGTTTAAACCGTGGGTTAAATTTAAACGTAGGCTAAATAACCCACGGTTTATAAAACCGTTGGTTAAATTTAAAACTCCTTCGTGAATTCGGGCCAAAAAGTTTGCTATTACATATCGTCTGTTGAGAGCCAGAAGGGCATTAACTCCCTGTTAACGTTAAAAGGTAATGTCCTTCTGGCTCCAAACAGAAAATAATTTATTTAACTACATGTAGCTTAGCTTATGACTCACACCTTTAATAGTTCCATTTCTGTCTTGTAGATGTTGAATTTGTGTGAACTTTGCATGTGAGGATTAATACTAACACAACTCTGAGTAATATCTGTTGATTATCCAGTAGGCTTGCAGGCTGTTGATTAGTTATAGAACATTCTGTTTATTTCTTTATTTAATTTTTTGATATTTTTAAAATAATTATTCATTCATTTATATTTAAACTTATTTATTTATTTATTTATTTACCTAATTATTTATTCATTTATTTATTTCTATATTCATTTACTTGTTTATAAATTAACTTATTCATTCTTTTCTCCAATTTTAAGTAGTGAAGATACATGTAAGCCTCAATCTTATTTAAAATACCCTCATATTTTGTTGTTTGTGTCAATGTCATTGAGAATGTGAGTTTATCAATGGAAACTGGAGATCAACCTTTGAGAAGAATGTGAATTTTTGTTGTCTCTTTCACATGAACCAATTATGAATTTGAAGGAAAAAAACAACGAAGGCATTTTTACAACATTAAAGTTGATCATCTATAGAACAAAATGATGAACAATTTGGTTTTTGATTATTTTATAGTCCACAGGTAATATTGAGTAATTTAAGCTCTCTGTAGCTCGCTCTCTCTCTCTCTCTCTCTCCTACTGGTAATTGCATGGAATCACAAAATCATTTATTAAATCGAGGGTTTAGTGACACAAAGATGTATTGTAACTCCATATTTTGCCAAAAGGAGTATTTTATATCAAAATGCTTAGAAAAATGTGGGCTTCCCAGGACTCCACCCAACACCCCACTGCAATCAATGGCTAGTGAAACATAGACTTAACTCCTTAAGGCCCAAGTGCTCAGTGACACATAAACCACTTTTTCTCAAAATGGCCAAAATGGAGTTACATGTACGTCTTTGTCTCACTGACCCCTCAAAATGTAATACTGAATTTCAAAGTATGATATAAGATGAGTTAGCATTCTTTTTCTCCTTATTCATATTATTTTCAGCTGCGTAACCTGGTTGCAATGTGCATTCATCCAGACCCCAACCTGAGACCGGACGTCTCCTACGTCCTGGAGGTGGCCAAGAGAATGCATATGCAGAGTGTCCAGTCGAGTTAGTCTTCTATAGCAGTCCCACCCCTTCCTTTCCATGTCCCCATGTATGTACTAACAACGATACCCCCAAGGCAAGGCCACAACCGTCTTGCGTAGTGTGTTGAGTATTGAAGGCGGAGTGCATCGTATACAGGGTTCATTTTTCAGTCACGCCACCACCACCATACCGACTCCCAACTGACCGATACGTGGTCCTTGGGGCACTATGCCGGTCAGTTCGGTCTGTGACTTGAGGTATTACAGAACACATGGTTGCACTACCCATCGCAGATCTTACATTGCATGGGAGCAGCAAGTCCCGTGCATTACACATCAGATCCTGGGGGTGTTTCACAAAACTTGTCATCAGTGACAAATGACAGTTTTTGTTATAAGCTACTGAAACCCTTGCTTCTGATTGGTTATCAACGTCAGAGGCAACACTTACCCTTAGAATCAATCTGTTTTTACAAAGTTCTATGTCCAATAGTGCACTTAATAGTTTGGAGTGATGTGTTCATATGATCTGCCTATTCAGTGTCTTGTAACATAAAATGGCAATTTCTCAAATACAATGTAGTATGATGTAATGCATATACTTCTGTGGTGAATAACATTGACAGTTTTGTGATCGACATATTGGACAAGTAATTGGTCTTTGATTATAGCCCTTGGGTCATTGCGAGTCAAGTATTGTACATACATGCACTGGGTTCTATCGAAAGTGCAGAAGGATGAATCTTTTGTTGCACCATTCTCTATATGTGGAGACTACATGGTTTTTGTACTGTATTGTAATGTATGAGGTCACCGTGGGGACGTAGGCCTATTGTACATGTTTCCAAACATGAACATGATGTTATAGAAATCATGAGACTCGATGCCCTTTGTAGGGATTGTCCCGTTTATTTTTTGATGAAACTTTGTGTGTGAGCAGCTTTAGACTCTAATTTTTGCTTCGGAATTCAAGCCCAACAAATTAAAATTAAAAATTTTTAATTTCGATTTTGCAATTGAAATGATGTCGCCCATTGTATATTAAGTAAGCCAAAAGGGTAAGAAATAGCGAGCTATTCCATTGAGTTTTCTGATAGAAAAGAAGAGAGAAAGAAATATTGATGTTTCCGTCCAGGTTTTGAGTGGTATTAGGAATAGAGGAGTTCAGATTCATTACAGGAATAGAGGTTTGATATTTTGTTTCAGTGAAGATTGCAACAGTGATGCTCTGTAGAGCTAGATTGTAACAAATGATAGCAGTATTTTGTTACAGTTGTCAAATGTCAAGCAAACCTGTACAATTTCAACAGTCTCTGATGTAATCATTTTCAATACAAAATATCGTAAAAATTAACATGGTTTAAGATAATAAGAACAGTTATAATTTGTTACCCTTCATGCGCTGTTCATATGTCATAGAGATTCTGGTTTAACTAATCTATTATCCATTTTCATATGTACAATGTATGAAGTATAGCGTTAATCAAATATTGTTAGACTCTGTTATTAATGTTTAGCAGTAGCTCCACAACCTGTATACCAATCAGGGAATTGGACAATTCAGTAGTTAAATGTGTTAAGAGGTGTGGCATTGAGTTCCCATAGGGCATGGATGGACAGGCATGCTTAGATGCGGTCATGTAGAATTGTGTATATCAGAAAATGTTAAGTATTGTGTTGTGAAAACACAGACTTTGTCAGTTGAAGATAGAGTTGCTGCAGGAATTGATGTTATAGGATATAAACATGAAAGAATATATTTATTAATTATTCATATTAAACATGAAGGTGTTCAGAGTAATGTACAAACACATCATGTAGAGAGTAAGTGATATCAATATATTGTTTAAATCAAACAAATTATTTTTTCCAGTGATATAAAATTGAAGTGTATAATTTGTCATTTGTAGGCATAACTTGTGTGAATTACATTTTTCATTGATTTCCTTGAATATATTCTGAATATATTTCTTCACTTTCTTTTCCACCTGTATAAGCTATGTGTGTATTTCCACGATTCTTCTCAGAATGTTGTAAAATAATTAATTTGACTGGAAATTATGATGCCTAGAACTCAGGACCAAGGTTTCAAACTGTTTTGAAGGAGTAGTTTGAAGCTGTGTGCTGTGAATGAAATATTATTACATGCGGCATGTTTGAAATGTAGTGAAGTGAAGCAAGAATGAGACCAATATCTGTTTAGAGCCAGCAGGGCATTGAGTAACTCATATTACTTCATCAGCTCAGTGATAGAGCAGTGGTCTCGTAATCGGGAATTCCAGGGTTCGAAACCAAGTCAATGCGCTAGTGCCCTTTGGTAAGACATAAATCCTCATTAGCTAGTCCGTCGGAGAGGACTTAGAGCTGCCGGTCCCCTGGTTGCTTGTTTCCAAGTATACACATGCTTTCTTAGCAGTTAGGTAAAAAAAAAAAAAAACAGCCTTTAGCTCTAAACAGACAATATATTAGAAAATGAATAGGGCATCTGAATGATACAATATCAGGACAACTTTCTTAAATAGATTGTTACTGTAGATTATTAAGTACATGCAAATTGTTTATCTGTGCCTTGCATGTACAGTCAAAGCCTTGGCAGTCTAGACATTTAGGATATTAAAGTGAAATGTTCTACTTTTCCGGCTAACGATTAATATCTTTATTGTGATTTTCCCTCTTTTGCTGTCTTGTTATGGCTATGCATTCCATGGTATATACATTAGTGGATGTAATGTTATTTGTTTGAAAGTGTTTTGGAAAGCTGATGTGGCCTTTAAAGAGAGTTTACTATAGTGTGTTTTACAGTGTCAAAATGGATTATACTATAAACAGCCTGTGTGTATTTTCACTAAAGCCTTTTTTTATATATCCATTAAAAAAATTTATTCATTAAGAATTATTGAATATGTCAAATTGGAGTATATATTTTGGATCATCCGAGTAGATACATTGTGTCATAATGATACTACTATTTCAATAGTATATTGCAAGGATATTATTATTCTTTAATGGTTGTAGTCGAGCCAAGTACAGCCACTCATTTGGATATAGATATATTGTGAACTTGTTACTTGTTACTTGTATTATATACAGCCTGCCTACATTATTTTAATCAGCGAGGACATTCAGCTGGTTATATAGTCCTATTGTTACACATAGACTTAGAGAGCAGCTTTTTGTTGTGTTTGATATTCGGTTTCTTACATTGTTATGTTTTCTGATGAAGCTTAACCATGGATAGTACATG
>JAVYIG010011805.1:0-57875 GCA_035222895.1 Strongylocentrotus droebachiensis | reverse complement strand
TTTGTGTGAGATAATGAAAAAATGAGTGTCAAATTTGAAAGAACATAATATTTAAATGACAAAATCATCTTTGTTTGATCAAAGTCGGTTCAGAGACGGCTGGAATATAACGATCTCTAATACTTTTGTACCACCACAAATATTAGATATTTTGAAAAAAATTGAAAAAACCGTTAAAAAAAACACACGAAATAACACCTTTTACGTCGTATTTCAGCCAATGCCGATGTTGGCTTTTTTTGTTGGCATTTTCGTGTTGCTTATATTACCCACGATTAGACGGCTCATGTATTGTTATTTTTAACTAAATGATTAAAAAGCGGTCACCGTGTTTTGTTTAAGTGGAGCTGAATTGGTATGATCGTATTGGCTAAATTTCACACATTTTGATGTCTAAAATTACCTTCATAGCAATTTAAGGTTCTAAAAGGGCACTATAAATGTCAAAAATAAGAATAAGCTCAATAACCATGCACTTTGAAGGCATTTACGGTCTGAAAACAGAACTCAACTATCCCTTTAAGAACCCGACCAAATACAAAGAACAACCAAGAAGGTCCAATATTCTGTCGGTTAGGAGTCGGTTTGTCCGAGGTCGGATTGGCGCTGTGACTGAGGTCGGTCTGGAGTCGGTTTGTCTGAGGTCGGATTGGCGCTGTGACTGAGGTCGGTTTGGAGTCCGTTTGTCTGAGGTCGGTTTGGCGCTGTGACTGACGTTCATTAAATCAGTCACACCAACTTGACTGACAAGAGACTAAATACAAACCGAACATTTAATTTTCAATTCAATTCATTTTGTTTGCACATTTGATAAAAATCACAATACAAAGTCAATTCCAACAAATAACACGACATGAAAGAAATATCAAAATGTGGAGGGACAAACAAAGACCAAAAGCCTATCAAAGGCTGGTCCCTTATCTATATAAGTAATAAAATATAGATATAAACTAGACTTTAAATCGTCACTTTGACGAATTAGGTGACATGCTAATGTTTTACATAATGAAGCATGCATTTTCACTCTCTTATACAAATGCTCTTCCCATTATGGTCTATCCATATGTCAATTTTCATACGTGTAGCCTTGATCATTTTTGATCCATCTACTGCTTTAACCAATCGACCAAAATATTTATCATAGACTTTACATGCAAAGCTGACAACCGGCCTTGGCATGGTCGCAATTAAAACTTTCAATTGAAAATGTCGACATGATCTCAAAATCCGATTAAAAAAAAAACCGAAGCATATTTTCTATAGCTCATTGTCTCAGCTATAACATACCAAAATTTTGGAGAAAATAGAGCACAAATAAATAATAGATAGTGCTCAAAGATTAAAATCATGTAGAATCATGATGGAAACGAAATTCACCTTCTATTTGCATAACACGCAAATTAAGAAAATTCTAACATGTGGCTTTTAATCGAATTTTCTACTATGATGACGTCCTTTAAATGAAAATTAATATGTACTAATCTCGTAGACAATTGCCTCAACTACAACATATCAAAATTTGAAAAAAGATCAATCAATTTCTACAGAGATACACTCAATTTGTTATAAATATGCTGACGTCGTAATATGAAAATTTGTCTTTTGAGTTCAAGGGCCATTATGATGACGTCAAGATATACTTAATGGCCAAATGAGACATAAAATCATATCTCCAACTTATATTCTTTCCAAATATGAAAAACAATGAGGGTTCCGGTGCATCAAAAAGAGCTATATAATGGATTTTGTATAGGAATGTTTTTGCCACTATATGCTATGTATTACAAGAGCTCGCGCGCACGGACATTTATATTGAACAGACGCTGATTCCCTTATTAACGGTCATAAAGAGATAAACATGGTATCAAATTGTTCGGAAACAAATTAAGGAATACCGTGTCAAAAACAAAATACGAGGAATTATTTTGCGTTCAGCCGTGACGAACGAAAACGAGTGCGCATGCGCATGTGCGTGATTTTGTTTTGTTATTGTTATAAAATGGTCATAATGGTATGAAACATATGCAAAATAAATTTGAGAGGATTTGAGTATTTACAAAATTTTGTTGCGCGCACTGACGCGCAGACGTACGCATACGCGCGCGCTTATTGACCTTAAATTAACCGGACAGATATTGATCTTGATCATTCGCTGATTTTCAAAAATGGCGCCTAGATGACGTCACGATGACTCTGCGTCTCTGAAAAGTCACGCAGTTCTAAGTTAGAATAATATCTATCATCATTGCCACTTCCATAATAACGGCTTGATTCAGTCTTGAGATATCCTGCGAACATATTCAAGGAAGAATGATAAATAAATAACTAGACTTGAATTTGTCACTTGATAAATTTGGTGATTGCATGTTTCTTTCTTTCTGTTTCCTTGTTTGCTCTTTATGTATAATGTCTTGATGAACAAGGAGCAATTGCTTTATATAAAAAGTGTAGGTATGTTATCTGCTTTGACTCTATATCGTACCTGTTCCGCACGTAGGCCCAGTATAGCCAGGAGCGCAGGCACAAGTAAAGGTGTCCACTCCATCACTGCACCTTCCTCCATTCTCACAAGGATCGGGAGAACAATCGTTGATATCTGGCAGATTGGGTTCTAAAGACAATAAATGGGATAAAAGGGATGAGAAAATAATGTCCCTTTTGACATATTTATCTTCATTTGGCGGTAAACAGGTAAAATAAAGTCAAAACTGGCATTGTTAATACAAATAATGACAGTTCAGGAATAAATTCCTTCATTTGTAAAACTACTAATACATAATTTAAATGAAGTAAATGAACTAAATATCTCTTTGAATGTTAGCATATTTTATCAAAAATATGGCCTTAGAAAGAAGATATATTTTGGAAATATCTCATCGTACCACAAAACGAAGTGTGCCCCTGCCATACAAGAAAATGTCACTCAAACAAATTTCCTTCATTTCAGCGTGAAATGAATGTGAAAATGGACTCGGTACTTGGTACTTGGTTGGGTAATCCCTTTGGCAGCTCACTCAGGAAGCTATACTGGGATGGTAGGTGAGGCGAGTAACTACAAGGAGTGTCATGAATTGCTGGAATCGTGTGTGGACAAAGCACTTGTCAATTTACAGTAAAATATGCTAAGTCCAGTGCAAGTAAAAACCAAGCTAGTAAGCTTATACGATGTGAGAACCAACAGGGGGCTGCATCATTCTGATGGAGGGTAGAGCCGCCTCCTTAAAGTTGGTTATTCCTGTTGCATTGAATGCTGAGCCTGGCAGATGGTTCCAGATCCTTATTGCTCTTGGGTAGTATGAGAACTTGAAGGAGTCGATAGTTGCAACAGGAATTACATACTTCAGGTTGTGGCCGTGTCTTCCGAAGTATGTAGCAGGGATAACAATAGTTAGTGCAGGTATGGAGACAAGACGGTGATGGATCTTGTAGAGAAGGGTGCATTGGTCGAGGATTCGGCGTGTGTGAAGCGTGTCCCACCCTAGAGCTGCCACAAGAGCTGATGGTGATGTGGTGTATCTGTAATCACGGTACACAAAGCGAGCCGCTGTTCTTTGTACTTGCCCTAGCTTTTTTGTGACCGTGATGCTGTGTAGGCTCCAAGTCTCCGAGGCATACTCCTATTGGGGGCGCACTAAGGCTGTGTAGGCCCTGGACTTTACATCGATCTAGACTTCCTCGATCTAGTTGTGACGTCAAATCCCGCCCTGGTTGAGAATGTGTGCGTACAGTCTGGGATATCAGACTACGACATCGTCACTTTAACTCTTGCTGCAAATCCAAAGATCTCTGTCAAGCCCCTGAGGAAGATCTACCAGTTCCACAAAGCTGACGAACAGCAACTGAGCGATGCAGCAGCTGAATTTGCGACAGAATTCCTCCAATCAGATCCAGAAAGAAGATCAGTGCAGACAAACTGGTCCATCATTGTCAACTTCTTGAACAGGTGTTTGTCTTAGCTTATTCCTTCCAAAATGAGAAAAGGAAGGAGACATCTTCCTTGGATTACTCCCCCTTTGAAACGCCAGATGAGGAAGAGAGATAGACTATTCAAGAAGGCACACAACCAGTCTTGCTCCTTGGTATTCCTACCTTGCGTACTCCATCTAAACTATGCGCCTCAGCATTAGACAAGGCAGAGACACTGAACGACTCCTTCCAGTCTGTCTTTACTCCTCAACAGCCCCACCCTCTTGTACAGAAAGGACCTTCTCCTGTTCCAACTATTGGTTACCTGCATGTTCACAGGACCGGTGTCGAGAAACGCCTCTAACGACTGAACCCTTCAAAGGCCAGCGGACCTGATGAACTTCCACCCAAGCTCCTAAAGCTGGTAGCTCACGAGATTGCTTCTCCACCGTCCTTCCTGTTTCAACAAAGCTATAACAGTGGCACCGTTCCAGCCCGATGGAAACAAGCACTGGTTACCCCCGTCCTTTAGGATTTGATGGTCCTCAGACTCAAACTCTATCGAAATATGAAAAAAAAATCGCAGTCCCTAAGCATACCAAAGAGCTATAATGGGTTTTTGTTGTTACCCATAATGCCTTGTATTACAAGAGCTCGCGCGCACGGACATTTATCTTGAACGGACGCTCATTCTGTTATTAATAGTCATAAAGAGATAAACATGGTATCAAATTGTTCGGAAAGTATGGGAATATCATGAAGAAAGCAGAATGGCTCTATTATTGGTGAAAAAAGGCCCAGAGTAATTGTCGCAGGAGAATTTATGGAGCAAAAAAAGTTGGAGTATCACTAGTTTTAAAACTGACCTGTGATAGGGCCTTCACCGTAGATCTCCATACGAAGACTGATGTGACCGTACCAGCTGACAGGCATCAAGCGGACAAAGCGGCAAATTTGGGGTACAGGCAGAGTGTTGGTCACGATGGTGTTGCGGTCAGAATTACCGGTGAAGATCTTCAATGAAAAAGGAAAATCAATCCACTTTTGAATGAATTATAACTCAAATGATTCTGCGGTCAATTGCAATCGAACTAAAGAGAGTCGTATTAAGCATGCTGAATAATACATATTTTTTCATGTTCAGTGCCTGTCCAATCGTTTCTATTTGAAGTTCAATTATTCTGATGACTTAAAATTCTAGTTTTCGAGACCTAGTAATAAAATAGGAAAAAACATGATATGGATTGAAGATTTTTTTGCTTGAAGTGCAGTACTTGCTCTGATATATTGACACATATAGACAGTTCTTCAATCCTACCTAATAGTTTTTCCTGTTATACTTTGTGTAAGCAGAATAGTAGATAATACACCTAACATATATATGTGTTCACGAGGTAACAATTGCGTTTTTCTTTAAAAGAAAGTATCGTAACATGAAAACATTTTAATTGTTATCAAAAAGATTTCAAATGCCTTCAACTTTCTACAAGAATAGAGTCAATGTAATAATAGAAAGTGAATAATCAGAGAACGAACTTACCCTGTCAGCTCCAGGGTTTGTAGAGATGCCCTGCACGGTGTGAAAGGTCGTGCCATCAGTACTACAAGCAAGCTTATAGCTTTTTACCCACTGGTTATAAGCTTGTCGCCCTTGAGTCGCAACTGAATTGATACGGTAAAGGTCCAAAAGATCCACCTTGTAGAAATAAAAGAATCGGAGGAAGATTTTTGATGTTCATCCTCTTAATCATATATTTTTTCTATCTCAATGACAACATTTTAAACCAATGAGCATGTTCCAAAATATGTCAAATCTATATGATTTAAGTACAAATACTAAGAACGCCCCTCCAAGGGCAATATTTAAATTTAGAAGTTCTTCACATTGATGATTTGATTGTCGATCTCATTTCTGAGTAACATCGAACAACTATATTAATGCCCTTAAAAATGAAAACAATTGTTGACTTAGATGTGAATGACTATGTTACTATGGCAATCTCATAGTAGCTTTACCTACCGAGTGGAGAGAAAATCTACGAACCCATATGTCACCTCAAAAAATGGCCAATAATAACAATTTTAACAGTGTAAGTGAATAGTGCCATAGAAATGACTGGTGACTCTTTCATTGTTGACCTGATGTCAGCGTTGGAATATGAATTCATGCCATGCATAGAAATGGAGGGTGACTCTTATTACAGACTTTGTGGCAGTGTATGGATAAAAATCAAACTATGGCCTAAAATTTGACTGTTGACCCTTTCATTACTGATACGTCGGCAGCAGTGGGATATGAACCCATGCCATAGAAATAAGGGTTGCCTAAATGTTTCGCGTTTGAATTTGCCTTAAGAAATGATTTGCTTTACCTGGATCCACTGGTTGGCATTGTTTGATCGTGCACACCAGGCTCCACGCAGGGTATTGACTTTCCTCACGTTTAGACGACCTCTCTTTGCACCATGGTCAGCACTTTCCTCACTGGAAGCTGTCATACTTGAATCTGGAATGACATAACTCTCAAGGCCCAGAGGGACAGGGTCATTCAAGATGGCTGTAAGTTAATGCGTGACAATGTATAGCAAAATAAAGGAAGTGGTTGTCAAATAGGCAAATAAGATCGAATGCTCCAATCAGATTGACATACAATAGACAAGTGTGTAGTTACATTCTGGGCATGAGCAGAAAAAAAGATTATTTGTAGATTTTGTAAGGCCCTCTCCAAGACAAGTACTTGATATTTGCTCATGTTCTACAGGTAGATGTATTCCTTTGAATTGAGGGGGATCAAAAGCTATTCGAGGAGACCTATCCATGTTTAAAACATCAGTGGATATGTATATGGAGGCATTTTGAACCAGTCAACTTATAGTGGTAAGTGCGGCCATTCCTTGAATTGTGTTCTAAACAAACCACCTTAGAATAACCGTTTTGGTCTGGGGACGCATGGCTTCATGTCATAGAAGAGATAGAGTTCGAGCTATTACTGAAGTTAAGGACTTTGGTTGATCGGAGAGCTATTTTTATCAGAGCATGTTTCATAAAACCTTGAGTCCCTTTTCATTTTTACATATAGATGAATAATAGATTAATGAACTAGATTGACCACAAACTTTCTGGACTGTAAACAGTAGTCTGTGCTAGTTAAACTACATCGTAGAATACGGCTATGATTGGCTGTAGATCAACATGATTTCGGAAATGACCGTTCTAGATTCAGACAAAAAAAAACACTAACTACTATCCCCTGAACAACCTACCCACCAGGAAAATGCACCCTTGGACATGTATGCCAACAAAATATTCTAACTTGGTCTACTATTCCCTGGAAAACCTACCCACTAAGACAATGCACCCGTGGACATGTACCCCCACAGACTACCTTGACTTGGTCAACCATTCCCTGGACAACCAACCCATTAAGATGATGCATCCTTGGACATGGATCCAAAAAGACTACTCTACCATCCGTTAAGTCAATAGGGACTTTTAGATTTGCACGTCGACAGCTTTGACTGCAACGTGTGACGTCATTTTAAGGCACTGCGTATGCGTCACGTCGTCTCAGTCGGCGATCAAGAATGCGTCAACCTTGATTTTCCTAAATCTAGTATGGTACTAGTATGCCGCGTGCGCACGCGTGCACGCTTAACTTCCTGCATGCATGTATATCGTCGAGTGAAATCTAAAAGATTTCTAATTGTAGTCAACATAGGCAATTGAGTACGTTGACACGCATGATCAGTCGGCGTTCGTCGTGTTCTCGTCCACTCAATCTAAAAGTCCCTATTATCCCCTAGAGCGCTGCCGCTTGCCTCTCCTAGGACAGTGTACCCCTACCACATTCCCATCAGATTTCTAGGATAATAGACCATGGGTGAACTTGACCTTAACAGGTGTCTGGTGCACATAGAGTGATTTCCAGTTCGGTGATTAAGGCTGGTGTAAGTGTTTAATAAACACTAACACCAGCCTAAACACTGAAATGGAAATCAGCTGGTATTAAGGCTTTGACCTCTGAATATCGTCAACTTCCGGTGGCTAGTGTTATCGATTTTGCAAAATTGTCGTCTGCTGAACTGACCTTTGTGGCTGGTGTTAATATTTTACGTACAAATGTCCTATTCACTAACACTAGCCCCTAGGGAGTAAGCAAATGTTGATTTCCAGTTCGGTGTTAGTGTTGTACCCGCACAACATTCAACGCACGAACGACGCCAATTTATTGTCTGACGATCAAATAAAAAATTGGTGAAGCAGGCAATTCATATATTTTTGTGTGTAAAATGAGTTATTTTATAAGACCAGAGAAATAGGTGTAAATTTATTCTGTACTTTTCATGAAATCTTTAGTTTTGGTGTACTATTTTTAAATCATCGTCGTGAAATTAAGTATGTGGTGACGTCACAGCTGGTGTTAAGCTATCGATTTTGATATCGGTATCGGGCTCTTAATTTCATCAGCAAATTTTCCGCTCGATTTAAGAGCTCTTGACTGCTCTTAAAGGGATAGTCCACCCCAGGATTTTCTTTAGCTGACGATATAGACCTAATAATACCATGAAGAATGATACAAGTCTCATTAAAATCCATGATCACATAACGAAGATATATCAACTTTTTTATCGAAAATCAGCCGCCCCCCAAATGCAAATGCGTTACATGGGCATGAAACGATCGCCAAAAAATAACCGATAGTATCGAAATTGTGACGTATGTTGCGAGCTGCCTTCTTATTTCGCAGACATTCACTTTCGCTTTCACTTTCATTCATGATTCGTCGTGTCAGTGCGATAACAGTGTACCGCGAGCGAAAGTGAATGTCTGCGAAATAAGAAGGCAGCTCGCAACATACGTCACAATTTCGATACTATCGGTTATTTTTTGGCGATCGTTTCAGGCACAAGTAAAGGTGTTCACTCCATCACTGCAAGTTCCTCCATTCTCACAAGGATTGAGAGAACATTCGTCGATATCTGTGCAAATTGAGTTCCAAATCATAATCATCAGAGATCGTTGTGGTAATCACAATCTCAAATTTGCTCTAGAAAGTACCATGCACTTCAATTTTCCATGTGTGTACTCGCAATCAAGAAGAGTGTAGTTTATCTCACTAATGCAACAAAAAGTGAAACGCCCTCGCATCTTTTGTCTGTATTTTCACTCCTGTCTACTGTCAATCAAGACAAACCTCAAAGGTTTTCTTCACCAATGACCGCATGTTTCTCTCTTTCTATTTCCTTGGTTGCTCTTTATCTACAATGTCTTGACGAACACGGAGCGATTGCTTCAATAAAAAGTGTAGGTATGTAATCTGCTTTGACTCTATGTCTTACCAGTTCCGCACGTAGGCCCAGTATAGCCAGGAGCGCAGGCACAAGTAAAGGTGTTCACTCCATCACTGCAAGTTCCTCCATTCTCACAAGGATTGAGAGAACATTCGTCGATATCTGTGCAAATTGAGTTCCAAATCATAATCATCAGAGATCGTTGTGGTAATCACAATGTCAAATTTGCTCTAGAAAGTACCATGCACTTCAATTTTCCATGTGTGTACTCGCAATCAAGAAGAGTGTAGTTTATCTCACTAATGCAACAAAAGGTGAAACGCCCTCGCATCTTTTGTCTGTATTTTCACTCCTGTCTACTGTCAATCAAGACAAACCTCAAAGGTTTTCTTCACCAATGACTGCATGTTTCTCTCTTTCTATTTCCTTGGTTGCTCTTTATCTACAATGTCTTGACGAACACGGAGCAATTGCTTCAATAAAAAGTGTAGGTATGTAATTTGCTTTGACTCTATTTCTTACCAGTTCCGCACGTAGGCCCAGTATAGCCAGGAGCGCAGGCACAAGTAAAGCTGTTCACTCCATCACTGCACCTTCCTCCATTCTCACAAGGATCGGGAGAACATTCGTTGATATCTGTGCAAATTGGGTTCCAAATCATGATTATCAGAGATCGTTGTGGTAATCACAATGTCAAATTTGCTCTTGAAAGTACCATGCACTCCCATTTTTCATGTGTCTACTCAAAATCAAGAAGAATGTAGTTTATTTCATTAGTGCACCAAAAGGTGTAACACTCTCATATCTTTTGTCTGTACTTTCACTCCTCTTGACTGTTAATCATGGAAAACCTCCAAGGTTCTCCTAACCAATGACTGCATATTTCTTTCTTTCTATTTCCTTCTTTGCTCTTTATCTATAATGTCTTGATGAAAAAGGAGCAATTGCTTTATATAAAAAGTGTACGTATGTATTCTGCTTTGACTCTCTATTTACCTGTTCTGCACGTAGGTCCAGTATAGCCAGGGGCGCAGGCACAAGTAAAGCTGTCCACTCCATCACTGCACCTTCCTCCATTCTCACAAGGATCGGGAGAACATTCGTTGATATCTGTGCAAATTGAGTTCCAAATCATGATTATCAGAGATCGTTGTGGTAATCACAATGTCAAATTTGCTCTTGAAAGTACCATGCACACCCATTTTTCATGTTTCTACTCAAAATGAAGAAGAATGGAGTTTATTTCATTACTGCACCAAAAGGTGTAACACTCTCACATCTTTTGTCTGTACTTTCACTCCTCTTGACTGTTAATCATGGAAAATCTCCAAGGTTCTCCTCACCAATGACTGCATATTTCTTTCTTTCTATTTCCTTCTTTGCTCTTTATCTATAATGTCTTGACGAACACGGAGCAATTGCTTCAATAAAAAGTGTAGGTATGTAATCTGCTTTGACTCTATTTCTTACCAGTTCCGCACGTAGGCCCAGTATAGCCAGGAGCGCAGGCACAAGTAAAGCTGTTCACTCCATCACTGCACCTTCCTCCATTCTCACAAGGATCGGGAGAACATTCGTTGATATCTGTGCAAATTGGGTTCCAAATCATGATTATCAGAGATCGTTGTGGTAATCACAATGTCAAATTTGCTCTTGAAAGTACCATGCACTCCCATTTTTCATGTGTCTACTCAAAATCAAGAAGAATGTAGTTTATTTCATTACTGCACCAAAAGGTGTAACACTCTCATATCTTTTGTCTGTACTTTCACTCCTCTTGAGTGTTAATCATGGAAAACCACCAAGGTTCTCCTCACCAATGACTGCATATTTCTTTCTTTCTATTTCCTTCTTTGTTCTTTATCTATAATGTCTTGATGAAAAAGGAGCAATTGCTTTATATAAAAAGTGTACGTATGTAATCTGCTTTGACTCTCTATTTACCTGTTCCGCACGTAGGCCCAGTATAGCCAGGGGCGCAGGCACAAGTAAAGCTGTCCACTCCATCACTGCACCTTCCTCCATTCTCACAAGGATCGGGAGAACATTCGTTGATATCTGTGCAAATTGAGTTCCAAATCATGATTATCAGAGATCGTTGTGGTAATCACAATGTCAAATTTGCTCTTGAAAGTACCATGCACACCCATTTTTCATGTTTCTACTCAAAATGAAGAAGAATGTAGTTTATTTCATTACTGCACCAAAAGGTGTAACACTCTCACATCTTTTGTCTGTACTTTCACTCCTCTTGACTGTTAATCATGGAAAATCTCCAAGGTTCTCCTCACCAATGACTGCATATTTCTTTCTTTCTATTTCCTTCTTTGCTCTTTATCTATAATGTCGTGATGAAAAAGGAGCAATTGCTTTAGATAAAAGTGTATATGTAATCTGCTTTGACTCTATATCTTACCTGTTCCGCACGTAGGTCCAGTATAGCCAGGAGCGCAGGCACAAGTAAAGCTGTCCACTCCATCACTGCACCTTCCTTCATTCTCACAAGGATCGGGAGAACATTCATTGATATCTGTGCAAATTGAGTTCCAAAGACAATAAATGGGATAAAAGGGATGAGACAATAATGTCCCTTTTGACATATTTATCTTCGCTTGGCGGTGATCAGGTAACATAAAGTCAAAACTGGCATTCTTAATACAAATAATGATAGTTCAGGAATGAATTCCTTCATTTCTAAAACTATTAATACATAATTCAAATGAAGTAAATGAACTAAATATCTCTTTGAATGTTAGCATCTTTTTTCAACAATATGGCCTTAGAAAGAAAATATATTTTTCAAAAATCTCATCGTCCCACATAATCTAATGTGCCCCTGCCCGACAAGAAAATGTCACTAAAACAAATTTCTTTCATTTGGGCGTGATATGAATGTGAACATGGACGCGGAAATGGAATGATGTTCAAGACACCTCAGCATCAAAAATTGAATCGCTAATATCAGGATAAATCATACCAGTCTTAACATACCCTAAAACTAGTCATAATTATCAGAGATCGTTGTGGTAATCAAAATGTCAAATTTGCTATTAAAAGTTTCATTCACTCCTATGTTTCATGTGCCTACTGAAATTCAATAGGAGTGTACAAACAAATTTCTTTCACTTGGGCGTGAAATGAATGTGAAAATGGACGCAGAAATGGCATGAGAAACCTCAGCACCAAAAGTTGAATCGCTTTAATGAGGATGAATCATACCAGTCTTTATCCTACCATAAAACAAATCATTACTATACTTGAATTTGTCACTTGACAAATTAGGTAATTCGTATTCTAATATACATAATGAAGAACACGTTTTCGCGATTTTAATTTTATTAAAAAAATGTTTGAACCCACCGGGAATCGAATCTGGGTCGCCGGAATGGGAGGCAAGTGCTTAGACCACTATACCAAAAAATTCAATATAGACATTACACGTAAACGGATATTGAGTATCTCAAATCACATTTTGTAGTTAAAATATCACCACGATCCCAACATCTGATCAAAAATAAATGTCACCTTTGGTGTAGAGAATTTTCGTAGTTACAGCATATCCGAAGCTGGCAGGAAATCGAGCGAAAAATCGAGATATTGCTCAAACAAGACTGGAAAGTATAATCAGGGGCGGCCGAGCGACTTCCAAAGTGGGGGGGGGGGGCACCAACAAAAAAGGGCACTTTCTGGGGAAAAGGGGCACCTACAGTGGGAAATCTCAAAGCGAAAATATACAATTTTTCAGACATTGGTATATACCCCTACATTGTGATTACATTATCAGGGATGATTTCAATATTTGTTTCTCTTCATACATCATACAATATATCGCTTAAGCATCATACTTTACAGTTGGGTGTGATGTCTGAATATGCATTTACGAGCGAGCGAAAAAAAAATTAAGATCTGTATGGTCGCAGTGCGAAAAATTACATCTTATAAAGAGGAAAAAAGCCAATCGTGATGGGGTTATAAGCATATTCTCATAACGGAAGACTGAAAGGACCTTTGATAAGTAACATAATTATATCTTCTTTAAATGCGAGCGAGCGCAGCGAGCGAACTTTTGGGGAAATTGCTCTTTGTCGCTTTAAATAAGGGACACGTTTAATGATTACATGAAAAGGGGACAATTATCGAAAGGGATAAGACACTTATTAGAAAAGAAAAGGAGCACGTGTCAAAGTACAAAGGATAATTATAAGAGGTGAAAATGAGGCATTTTTTCACCTGAAAAGAGGCACTCACCAGTGATGAAAAAAAGGCGTTTACGAAAATGGGAAATTGGCATTTGTTGACGGAAAAGGGGCACCCATCAGATTTTGATAGGGGCATTTATAAGAGGTGAAAAGGGGATAGGTCCCTTATTAAAAAGGAAAAGGGGCACGTATCATTATTAAAAGGGGAATTATCAGAGGTGAAAAGGGGCACTGACCAGATATGAAAAGGGGCACTTATGAAAATGTAAAAGGGGCACTTATAATAAAGGAAAATGTGCATTTGTTGAATGAAAAGGGGGCACCGTTCAGATTTTTAAAAGGGAAGTTATGAGAAGGGGAAGGAGCTCTTTCTTTTTAATGGGGGCACTTATCATAAGGAAAAGGGGCACTTATTAGAAAGGGAGAGGGGTAGTTATGAGAAGGGGAAGGAGCTCTCTCTTTTTAATGGGGCATTTATCATAAGGAAAAGGGGCACTTATTAGAAAAGAAAAGAGGCACATGTTAAAATGAAAGGTGTGCTCATCCGAGTTTAAAAAAGGGGTAGTTATTAAAAGGAGAAGGGGCACTTCTTACAAAGGAAAAAAGGGGCAGTTGTCAAAGTAAAAAGAGCACCTCTCAGTTTTTAATAGGGCAATTATCAGAGGTGAAGGGGGCACTTATCAAAAGTGAAGAGGGGCACTTCTCGTACCTGAAAAGAGGCACTTACTAGAGATTAAAAAGGGCACTTATTCAAGATAATTTCAAGATTTATGAGAATGGAAAATGGACACTTATTGCAAAGGAAAATGGGAACATGTCGATGGAAAAGGGGCACGTGTCAAAAATAAAAAGGGCTCTCGTCGGAGGTGAAAAGGGGGAAGGGGCATTTTTACTAAGTAATAGGGGCACTTGTCAAAGTAAAAGGGGCACTTCTTACAAAATAAAAGGGGCACTTTTCCCATGTAAAAAGGGGCACTTTTGGAGTATCTGAAAAAGTGGGGGGGGGCACTGTGCCCCCCCCCCTGCCCCCCCGGGAGGGCCGCCTCTGAGTATAATGAAGATTTCAGAAAAAGTCACCTCCCATAGAGAATCATTACACGCAAAATTGGGAAACTTGACATGCCTCCTTTAATCGAAAGAGTGTACCATGACGCAATAGTTGAAATGAAAAATAAATAGATTATTCTATGTAGACAATTTTCTCAGCTACAACATATCAAACATTGGGAGAAAAATGATCAATATTTACAGATTAACACTCAATTTTCAATAAATATGCTGACGTCATTATATGTAAATTCGTATTTTGAGTTCGAAGGCCATTATGATGACATCACGATGTACTTAATGGCCAAATGAAACATGAAATCATATCTCCGACCCATACGCTATCTAAATATGTAGAAAAAAGGGGGTCCCCGAGCATCCCAAAGAGCTATAATGGATTTTTATAGGCATGTTTTTGCCCATATATGGTCGGTATTACAAGAGCTCGCGCGCACGGACATTTATCTTGAACGGACGCTCATTCCGTTATTAATAGTCATAATAAACATGATATCAAATTGTTTGGAAAATATGTGGAATATCATGAAGAAAGTAGAATGGCTCTGTTATTGGTGAAAAGGGGCCCAGAGTAATTGTCGCAAGAGAAATTGAATATGGAGCAAAAAATGTTGGAGTATCACTAGTTTTAAAACTGACCTTCGCGGAAGATCTGCAAACGAAGACTGATTTGGCCGTTCCAGCTGACAGGCATCAAGCGGACATAGCGGCAAAATTGGGGTACAGGCAGAGTGTTGGTCACGATGGTGTTGCGGTCAGAATTACCGGTGAAGATCTTCAATAAAAAAGGAAAATCAATCCACTTTTGAATGAATTATGACTCGAATGATTCTGCGGTCAATTGCAATCGAACTAAAGAGAGTCTAATTAAGCATGATGAATAAAACATATTTTTGCATGTTCAGTGCCTGTCCATTTGTTTCTACTTGAAGTTATATTCAGGTGACATAATTTTCACGTTTTCGATACCTAGTAATCACATAGGGAAAAATATGATATAGATTGAAGATTTGTTGCTTGAAGTGCATTCTTGCTCTAATATATTTACACATATTATAGACAGTTCTTCAATCCTACTTAATATTTGTATACTTATACTTTGTGTTTTCAGAATAGTAGATAATACACCTAACATGTATATGTGTTCCAGAGGTAAACATTGAAAATGATTAGAAAATGAATAATCAGAGAACAAACTTACCCTGTCAGCTCCAGGGTTTGTAGAGATGCCCTGCACGGTGTGAAAGGTCGTGCCATCAGTACTACAAGCAAGCTTGTAGCTTTTTACCCACTGGTTAGAATCTTGTCGCCCTTGAGTCGCAACTGAAATGATTTTGTAACGGTCCAAAAGATCCACCTTGTAGAAAGAAAAGAATCGGAGGAAGCTTTCTTGATGTTCATCCTCTTAATCATCTATCTTTTCTATCTCCATGACAATTTTTTTTAACCAATAAGCATGTTCCAAAATGTGTCAAATCAATATGAATTAAGTACAAATACTAAGAACGCCCCTCCAAGGGCAATATTTAAATTAGAAGTTCTCCACATTGATGCTTTAATTGTCGATCTCATTTCTGAGTAATATCGAACTATTAACTATATTAATTCCCTTAAAAATGAAAACAATTGTTGATTTAGATGTGAATAGTTATGTGTAAGTGAATAGTGCCATAGAGATGACTGGTGACTCTTTCATTACTGACATGGTGGTAGCGGTGGAATATGAATTCATGCCATGCATAGAAATGACGGTGACTCTTATTGCAGACTTTGTGGCAGTGTATGGATACAAATCAAACTATTGCCTACAATTTGACTGTTGACCCTTTCATTAGTGATACGGTGGCAGCAGTGGGATATGACCTCATGACATATAAATAAGGGTCGCCTAAATGTTTCGTGTTTGAATTGGCCTTAAGAAATGATTTGCTTACCTGGATCCACTGGTTGGCATTACTTGATCGTGCAGACCGGGCTCCCCTCAGGATCCCCACTGGGGCCAGGTTAAGACGACCTCTCTTTGCACCATGGTTAGCACTATACTCAGTGGAAGCAGTCATACTTGAATCTGGAATGGCATAACTCTCAAGGCCCAGAGGGACAGGGTCATTGTAGATGGCTGTAAGTTAATGCGTGACAATGTATAGCAAAAAATAGGAAGTGGTGGTCAAATAGGCAAATATAATAAGATTATATTTATATATGTTTTAAAACTAGATAATGAAGGGCGATTCTTTATTTCGGACCCTAGACTATTCCACAATTTAGGACCACTATATTTCATTGTGGTACGGGAAAATTCATACTTAAATTTTGAAATTCGAATGTGGTTTGACTGCAGTAAGGTACAAAAGAACAATTTTTGGGGAAACAACATTTAAAAACATTGGCAGTATAGACGGTGCCAGTACGAAAACGTGAAACTGCATTAATTGCAACTTGTGTTTAATAATCCTGAACTTTCAACTGTCTAGCTTTAACAAATAGAGGATCCGTGTGTGCTAAGGGTGCTGCACCAGAAATAATTCGTATTGCTCTTTTTTGTAAAATTATATTTTTAACATACATTATATAATCGCTATTATTATCCAAATGTGGTTGGTTTGGAATCGGTTTCAGGTCGGTTCGGCGGTGTGACTGACGGATACATACTTCAAGCAAACCAACGAGACTGACACGAGAACGACTACAAACCGAGCTGAAAATGATGGTAACCGCTAGTACGACCAAAATCTGTTTGGTTTGGAATCGGTTTGATGTGCGTTTGGAGGGAGGAGTCTGAGGTATAATAATAGCTCTGTCACACCCATCAAACTGACACCAGACCCAATAAAAACAGAACAGAAAATCTATAGCCCCTTGTAGTGGCTACAAATTGGTCGATTTGTCGTCGGTGTGGATTCGGTTTAGCTGTGTGACGGAAGTATAAGACAGAGAAAGAGAGAGATTAGGAAAATATAAGAAGAGAAGAGAGAGACATTTAAGAGAAAAGGATAAATTATTGAGAAAGAGAGAGAGAGAGAGAGAAAGAGAGAAGTAAGAGGGGTAAATACAAAAGAGTAAAAGAAGTTAGAAAGAGAGTAAAAATGAATGAGAGAGAAAGTAAGGCCAAAACAGGAACAGAACAAAATTGAGAAGTAAGAGAGGGGGAAGGGATTTTTTTTTGTCCCCGCTTCTTAATACTATTTAAAATAGCAACAGGACGGAATTTTCCTTTAAATTGAGGGCTTTTGTAATTAGATTAGGCGGTGTCAGACACAATTTTCCCGATCCAGCTTCATCTAGATAATACGTACATGTAGGTGACAGAAATGCCACGAGTTATCTAGATAATTATTATCTAGATAATTATTGATGAGCCAATGCGCGTGCGCCGTTCAGGTAGATATTGGCATTGTGACATTACACGAGGCGGTGTCAGACACAATTTTCCCGATCCAGCTTGAATTATTTGGATAATAGCTATCTAAATAATTCACTTAGGTAGGTGACAGACAGCTAACAGACAGGCTACGAGTTATCTAGATTTTTATCTAGATAATTGATTGGCCGGTGTGTTGGCTCAGTCAGTAGAGCGTCCGCCTCACAACCGGGAGGTCGTGGTTTCGAACCCCGGCCGCGTCATACCAAAAGATTTACATTCACCTAAAATGTAATTAAATTGTCCTTGTCTTGATGCTGAACAGGCTTTGACAAGTAGCAGAATAGAAGTAGAATAATATAGTTGGGAGAATTAAGGAATCGATCAGATCAGTTTTTCCCAATTTGTACCATGAATAATGATTCGTTTTCACTCAAATTTTCAGATTATCTTTAATTGTACATCTAGCATTGAAGTCACTACCATAGCACCACTATCTCTCATCTGAACAATGTTACGAAGTCCCTTTAAAAGACGGGAGTTGCTGCTACCTTGTTTGGCGTTCAACAATAAAGGGATAGAGAAACGTCGATCTTGCGCTGCTCAGTGGCTGCCGGGCTCCAGATCAATTGGGCAAAAAGAATTACCTTTTTCGGTTTACTTTAAAAGATTATTAGGTGGTCTGTCGATGACAGATCACCTATTGATTTCGTTAGAATTTTCTTTCTTTATTCTTTCTTTATTCTTTATTTTTATTTCTTCCGTACACTTTTTTGTGCACACGTTTACTCGAAATCGACATTGTCAATTTCCTTCAAATTTTTGTCAGTTATCAAGCCCTATGATTTCAAGTCTAATTTACTTTTTCAAGGTCATTAGGTCATCGTGACGTCATCCAGGCGCCATTTTGTAAAAATCAGTTCATAATCATATCTCAATAACGAGTCATCAAAAATCAACCATATTTGGTATACATCAACTTCAGGTCAAATAGACTGTGGGGCAAGGGCCAGTTAACCATCTAAAAAAAAAGTTTCGTAGTCCCATCTTTGGCAGAGAAAACTAACTATACCAAATGATTGTGATGAAGTTGCTGATGAGAAAACACCTTTGTTCTCCAAATTTCGTACACCCGTTGATGAGATAATCCGCTAATTAGTTTTATTGGATTTTAACAAGATTTCCTTGAAAAAGACTAGCGCCAACTATGGTAAATAAGCCATTTTGCTGATTCAAAGTTGATATTTCTTGATTATTTTTTGCAAAATGTTTATTTCAGACCTCTATGAGACTGTTCAGGTGTGATTTTTCTGCGCAATTAATTTAATCCGCTAATTAGTTTTATTGGATTTTAATAATATTTCCTTGAAAAAGACTAGCGCCAACTATCAATGGTAAAATAGCCTTTTTGCTGATTCAAAAGACATTCAAATTTGCTGTTTCTTAATTATTTTTTGCAAAACATTTATTTCAGACCTCTATGAGACTGTTCAGGTGTGATTTTTCTGAGCAATTCATTTATATTTATGCTGTTGGTGAACTTGAAAACACTAATTGCAATTTTCCATGTTTTTTTTTTATTTCAGCACGTCATCAAGACGAGTTTTGTTAAACCCAAGTTATTTAATTGTTTGCATCTTGTTTAAGTTACCATCTGTTTGTATATTCATGTCACTCATTTAACTCTTCCTTTTTTCTCTATTTCTCTCTCTCTCTCTCTCTCTCTCTCTCTTCACACACGTTTTTTCTTCTCTCCATGTCTCCTCTTAAAAATCTCTTTTTCTTCCCCTGTTGTTTTCTCCTTACTCTTCCTCTCTCCATCATATTTTACCTTATTTAATTCAACATGTCTTATTGAGTTTCATCAACTGTGCAAACTCCTTCCAATCAAATCATCAATATTGTTGCTTTTAGTTTCTTTTCCACTTTCCCGAAAAAATATATTGCTGTTCAAAACTTTGTTAATACTAATACTAGGTAGTACTAGACAGCAACACTGCTCATGGTCTGCATAGCATCAGTTTAGAACAATACAAATTTCAAAGAGAAACCCAACAACAAATTCATACCAAAACTGCCAAATAAATTATATTCTTCTCTGTTTAATTTGATTTCATTCATTATGTAAAATGTATTACCGCACTACCATTTTGTCAATGACATTTATCTACAAGTAGCTTATTACCGGGTACTTTTTCTAATACCGGTACTTGCCACTGCCAGTGAAATCAGAACTATGGTACATGTATGTTGTAATTTACAAATGCAATTTAAATTGAACGGCAAAGATTGTTAACAGTTTTTACATAAATATTGATGGAATTGAAATAAATTATGAAACATTGATAAGATGTGTCTAGTCATTTGTTGTCTTTTTTTTTTTGGGGGGGGGGGGGGGGGTTCAGAGAAAATGTCCTAAAATATGTTGATAGAAAAATGGCCAAAAAGCTGTTACTGTTGAGGAATTCATAAATTTTTAATATTTGGATTAGAACAAGTGTCCAAAGAGTATGATGGAAAGTTTGAAACGACCCATACATTTGAACGTAATAAATCTTGGCAATGCTTCAACATGGCAAAATACATGTATGCATAATAAATAATAAATATACATATTATTATTATTATTATTATGAAACAAATGAGCAGGCAATGCAAGTACAATAGTACATTACTGTAAGTGATTACTGGTAATATTACTGTTAGCGAAATAATTCATTTTGCTTTCCTTGATACAATTCTTATCAATTAATCAATATAATTATCAGGTCTGGAATATATAGGGAACTGTAGGACATCGTTTTCTTGACATTTGAAGGGAAATGTTTGCCTCTTGATGAAATGAAAATTGAAACAGTTTGTAACATTCAAACCTTGGGAGATTAATTTTGGCATCCCAGAGAAAAATTTGTATTGTATTCCTAGGAAATAAAAACATTTTTCCAGCTCTGAAATTATATCTTTACATATATTTAGTATATTCTTATAATACAGGTGCACATAATGTATATGTAAAACACCCCAGTCGACCCATACATTTGTATATATGTCTATTCATGAAAGGTTGTTTATTTTGTACAAATTTACAAAGGAACCATAGGGATATAAAAATTGTGCTCAATTTTTTTTTAAATCCCCAAATTGAATAAGAAATATCAGGGAAAAAGTTTCCCAATGATCTTGCCTTTGTTCATTTTAATTTTGTCATATATATTTGTTGTTATCAATAGAACAAGTTAATGTTGAAAAATCCGCTGATAAACAGCAACAAATATTGCATACATTTAGTGCTCAATATGAACGGCGTAAATTTCATACTGATGGTCTCAAATAGGTCCAACAAATCAAAGCTGGCAGATGAGCGCCGAGATTGTAGACTCCTACACAGCTTCTTAGGTTGTGGAGGGATATCAGATGGATCTGGGGAAAAAAGAATATAAAACACTTGGTCAAAAACAAAGCTCATATCAAAAATTGGCGATAGCTTCGCTGTCATTTCAAAAATTTCAGATAGCTTTGGCATCTTTTGAAAATTCTTTAAATGTTTAAAAAACAAAAATTCATATTACCGTAGTCTATAAGTTATTTCGAAAATTGGCAATAGCTTCGCCGTCTTTTCTATTTAAAAAAGTCAAAAATTAAAATTGGTGATACTGATAGCTTGACAGCCGCCTTGTCTATCTTCATGTTAGAAAAAGTGCCCCTTGTCTAAATAGGCTTTGTATTGTGACCCCTAGTGTGCAACTATAATAATGGCTTAATGCACGGATTACAAAAAATGTAAACAACACAGCAAATCCCAGCAGAAAATATAAACCAGTTTAAAATAATGCTGTTCTGACCAAGCCAATAAGTTAAACTAACTAGGAAGGCATGTCTAAAGTTAAGTAAAGCCCGGCTCAATGCGTCCAACTTGTCCGACATTTTTTTTGTTTTCCATTATTATAATTTACAGCTACTGTAAGGAGGGTCTACATGTACGTAGACTACATGATTACATCAATGACATGACAAACAAAATTGATGTCAACTCACAGAGGCATTGTGAACGATTCAAACAACTGACAAACTTCATCATTATTCCATCATGCATGAATGAAGCGCCTATATCTAGACCTAGCCCATAGGCCTAGGCCTAGAGCCTAGAGCCTAGAGGGTCTAGACTCTAGATATCTAATTAGACTAGACCTAGATCTAGTCTAGGACCCTATCCTAAAAAAAAAAAATTTAATGAGGCTAGATCAAAGTCGAAGGCAGGGCCTTAATTTTTGCTGGGTTATCATGGTTATTGCAAACAAAGAGATTGAAACTCACCTTCAAATTCAGTCTTGTCAGAATCTCGAGGTATTTTACGGAGAAAAGTGCAAAATTGCGACGGATTTCCTTGCCAATGTCGCCCGTATTGAACCGTATACAGCGACAGTACCAGTACCAGTACAGTGCAAATTACAACATTCACATTGTCATTTGCACTGCACTGCACTTGTCGCTGTACGGTTCAATACGGGCGACATTGGCAAGGAAATCCGTCGCAATTTTGCTCTTTTCTCCGTCCGTATTTTTCAAAATCTCAGCAGAAGCAAAAGCTTTGGACCATTTTGTGTCTGTAAATTCTTTCAAAACGACATCATTCACAGTCGGGAAGTGAATAAAACACCTCTTTATCTCTGTGACGAAACTTCATCGGCGTCATCCCCCATTATGGTTGTTAGATGTTTCTATGTAGCGAACGAGGACCATGAATTAGGGAAAATTCCGCCTCGTGATTGGTTGAATTGGACACACCTCCGATTTCCCGGCACATTACCCACGAATATTAGGAGGCAATATAATTATTATCTTTAATTAGTTTTCACGAAAAACCGTAAAGAAAATGAGGAGAACAAACGGTAAATATGTTTGTAATAATTTTTTATATATTTTCATACTGGTTTGGTCGACTGCCACTGATGGGACTACGAAACAACACAATACAGTGACTTGCCCTACAGTCTAAAAGGTCAACTACACGTGTCTACAAATTTTGCGCGCGCACCTCGACGCGCACGTACGCGCGCATCAAAATTGTATAATGCTCCGATTCGTTTAAAATTAATTTTGCATACGTTTCAGGTCATTTTAAGCATTTTGCAAAAAAACGCGCACACGCACATACGTGCGCGTTTTCGCGCGTACTTGCCTTTTGCAACGTAGAATCGCCAAATTTGTTCTGTCATCTTATTTGGCACATTTTTTCAAGCATTTTGATACCTTGTTCACCTTTTTCTGACCATTAATAACGGAATGAGCGTCCGTTAAGATACGCATCCGTGCGTGCGAGCTCTTGTAATACATAACATACATGTGCAAAAACATGCCTATACAAAATTCGTTGTAACTCTTCAGAATGGATAGATACCCCCCAATTTTCTTTCATATTTAGATAGATCATGAGTTGGAGATATGATTTCATGTCTCATTTGACCCTCAATTAACTCATGACGTCATCATAATGGCCTCCGAACTCAAAATTTCAATTTGCATATTATGACGTCAGCAGATTTTTAGAAAATTGATTGTATCTCTGTAAATATTGATCAATTTTCTTTCAAATTTTAACTTGTTCTACCTGAGAATATTGTCTACAAATGATGTTTCCACAATATTTCATTTTGACAATGGCATCATGGCGTATTTTTGCAATTAAAGGAGGCATGTCAATTTTTAACATTTTGCGTGTATTCTCTATGGGACATGACTTTTTCTCAAAACTGGATTCTACATTCTCGTCTTTCGCGAGCAATATCTCCGTCGTTTTATCTTTGTTTACGCTGAGCTTTGAGTATGTTGTAGCTGAGACAATAAGCTATTACAAGTGTGCCCTTTATTTTTCGATCAGATGCCGGGATCATGCTCATATTTCACTTACAAAGTGGGATTTGAGAATTCAATTTTCCGTTTACGCGCACGTTTGTGTTCGTAATGGTCGTACGCAACCTAGAATCTCCTTTTTTTTGTCTATCATAGTATTGCCCATTTTATTCCGAACAATTTGATACCATGTTTATCTCTTTATGACCATTAATAACGAAATGAGCGTCCGTTCAAGGTAAATTCCGTTCGAACACTCAATTAACTCATGACGTCATCATGATGGCCTCCGTTCAAGGTAAATGTCCGTGCGTGCGAGCTCTTGTAATACATAGCATATATGGGCAAAAACATGCCTATACAAAATCCATTGTAGCTCTTTAGGATGCAAGATGACCCCGATTTTTTTTCCATATCTTGATAAAGTATGAGTCGGAAATATGATTTCATGTCACATTTGACCCTCAATTAACTCATGACGTCATCATAATGGCCTCCGAACTCAAAATTTCAATTTGCATATTATGACGTCATCATATTTTTAGAAAATTGATTGTATCTCTGTAAATATTGATCAATTTTCATCGTAATTTTGATATGTTTTAGCTGAGACAATTCTCTACAGATACCACGAATTTTCATTTTGACGAAAGCATCATGGCGTATTTTTGCGATTAAAGGAGGCATGTCAATTGTTTACATTTTGCGTGTATTCTCTATGGGACATGACTTTTTCTGAAAACTGGATTCTACATTTCCGTCTTTCACGAGCAATATCTCCGTCATCTTAGCTTCGTTTTCGCTGAGCATCGAGTATGTTGTAGCTGAGACAATAAGCTATCACAAATGTGACATTTATTTCTCGATCAGATGCCGGGATCATGCTCATATTTCAGACCACCTTAATCGTCCTCGTGACGATTTAAATTCTAGTTATTATTATTATTATTATATTGTCCATATACATACACTGTATCTATATCTATATCTATATAAATCTAAAAAGAATTCTTGCCTTATCCTTTTCTTGAGTAAAGATTGGTTACCTAAAATCTGAGACATTGTCTGTTAATCTTCGCTGGAAAGTTGTCTGAATGTTACGATAATTCGGGAATCGCATACCGACTAAGCGACCAAATCGCACACACACTATAATATAGTATCCGCGCTCGCCCAAAGAAACTTTTACACGTAAACCAATGGGGATCTCAGCAAAATTTAATTATACGACCCATATAGCAGTCAATTCTATATCATTACAGTGATTACCTACCGGTTATTGGAACAGTTCCGTTCGTGCTCTGTGCCTCTACGTTGTGTACTAGACAAAAATATTAAAATACAAACAAATACATAAGAAAAATGTAACACAATGATCATACATTTATTTTGCCGAGTGGAACTGACCCGAATTTGCATATTATCAAGATCATTACCCATATATTACATAATCAGGAACCCTTCTGTGTGATAAACACAATGAATAATATTTTGAGCTAGGTTATTTACCCTTGCTGTTTTTGGCGAAAACTGGTACATAATTAAATGCATTCAATGTTTGCGAACATCTTAGAAGTTAGGCTCCTTTTCTTGAATTATGTTGCTATTTCTACAACAACAACAACAACAAATTAAAATCCGCGTAATAATGATAATGATATAAATGATAGAAGGGTAGAAAGAGAGTGTAGTGAATATAATAACATCAGACGGGGAGTCAGACAGGGTTATGTCGCCGGACCTGTTCAATATGTATAGTGAAATCATTCTAAGATAATTGGAGGATGAAAATGGGATACAAGTGGGTGGCCATTAAATCACAAATATTAGATATGCTGATGACACTGTTTTATTTTCTGAATCAGAGAAAGATCTCCAGAGACTCCTGAATGTAGTTGTAAAATAAAGTGAGAGAATGGGACTAGAGATCAACTATACCAAGACAAAGTGCCTGGTGGTCTCCAAGTAGAGCAGTCCAAAATGTAATTGGAAACTGAAAGAACATATTATTAAACAAGTCTCCTCATTTAATTACCTCGGCAGTATGATCGCCGAGGATGCCAAATGTGAGACAGAGATCAAGAGAAGCATAGCTCTCGCTAAATCTGCATTTTCAAAGTTAGGCTAAATTCTGACAAATCGAACAATGAGTATGAGGACCAGAATAAAAGTATTGAATTGTAACATCTATTAATATGGAAGTGAAAAATGGACTTTAGCCTCTGATACTAAAAAGCGTTTGGAAAGTTGCGAAATGTGGTATTTAAGAAGAATGATGAAATTCCCCTGGACTGACAAAGTTAGTAATGAGGAAGTTCTTACACGAGCTGGAGTGCAAAGGAAAATGATACGTGAGATGTTGATTAGGCAGTTGAAGTTCCTGGGTCACACGTAAAGAATGCCTAGAGAATCTTGCTTTGACAGGGAAAATTTTGGGCAGAAGGAGTAGGGGAAGAAAGAGGATACTTTGTTGGAAGAGAGAGGAGTGAAAGAACTGGGAGTGGTACTAATACAGAAGGCTAGGAGCCGATAGGGCTGTGGAACAGCATGGTCGCCATAGTCAAACGATATGGCACTTAGAGAGAGAGAGAGATAAATGATAACAATAATAATGATAATATTGATAATGAAAACATTCATAGAGCGTTACTACTATATACTATAACTACATTAGCCCATATTAGCGTACATTTCAATGAATTTTTTTGCAAACATCCTGACAAAAACAGTTTTTAAGCGAAATTTCTAACATGCGTACAAAGAAGCAATAATACGAAATGATTCAGGTGGAGGTTAGGAGGAAAGAGAAAAATTTCTCACCACACAGAAAAGACAGCATCAGCAGCACGAGACTCGAAACAGGTATCCCCCTCATCTTGCGGCTAGCTTGGCAAACAGTGCTCTAGGACCAGAAGAATAATACTACATTGATTAAAAAAGGGTCCTTTTTATACTATTCAATCACGAGCAGTCAGGATCGAGATCCACGTGACCAAATTGTCGTGATTTGAGTTGTTTGCCCAAGTTGCCCTTTCGGGTGATTATGTAACTTAAGCTAAATGGTGAAAGTTTCATCTAAAAATGTCTCCATGTTTATCTGTACGAGGCCAGTGCGACACATGTACCCTTTTCCCCGGGATGAGTTATGTAATCGGTTCTTATCACATTTAATGTGTTTTCTTTTCTTTCTTTTTTTACACAAATGACACATTGTCTATTTAGTTACGGGGGTTCATTGAAATGTCTTTTCGGCTGGCAAACTCTGATTATTAAGCACTGTTGAAATTATTACAGGAATGTTAGTCAATAAACGTCGATGAGCATATAATTCAATTAACCCGTCTATTTTCTTTTCCATGTACATGCACAGCACCGTGTTACCAGTGCACAGTAGCGTAGCCACGGAGAGGAGGGGGGGGGGGGGGGGGGGGGGGGGGGTCGAATGGAAAACGGAATTGAAAATGAGAGTGGAAAGAGCTGCGTGTGTACCGCCTCCCCCCCCCCTCTCTCTCTCTTTCTCTCCCTTTCTCTTCTCCTTTTCCCTTTACTCTTTTATCATTCTCTACCTCTTTTCCCATTTTCTAGTATATCACCCCCCCCCCTCTCTCTCTCTCTCTCTCTACCATACAAAACTCCCTCTCCAACTTTCCTTGTTGAACTAAATATTGATAATGAAGGTCGAAGCTGTGTCTGATTATTCTACCTGACTGCTAGGAAGGCATTTTGAACAAAGGCCTTGTTGAAGTGATTATGAATGATGTTGAAGCAGGTTCATTGAATTCATATTTCTGTTCAAATTTCCCTTACAATGCTTATTATTAATTTTATTTGTTGTTAATCAACCAAGTTGGTAGAATGAATGAAGATGGATCGGCGGGTTAAATTTGCTGCTTCCCCCTCCCATGCTCTCGTCCATCCAAGAAGTTACCAGCAAACTTCTTGGTCCATCCACGCAACTGCAATACCTCTATGTCTAGACATATCCAAATGCATTGAGGGTACGTTTATGCTCAATTTTGAAGGCAGAATGAGCGATTTGAAACGCTCATCGTAAACGCTCATCGTAATCGCAGTTCCACGTTGTACTGTTTATGCTCACTTCTCTGGCTCCTCCAGGCATGATTCTGGCTGGGTGCATGGCCATGCAGCTGGATTCGCAAACATGCACTGCGCATGCTACGTTGACCCTATGTAAACGCATTTACAAAATAATTATTGTGCGTTAAACGCACAATAATTATTTTGTAAACTTTATGCTTCCCAGAATCGCCGATCCAAAACGCAACTTTTTGTGAGTTTACGATCGGCGATTATGATCGCCGTTTTTCTGTGATTCTACAAAATTGAGAAAGGACGCAACCGTGTTTTGAACTAAACGCGTAACAAAATAATGCCTCATTCTGGCCCGAAAAATATGAGCATAAACGTACCCTCAGTCACGCCTGGCCCGACATGTCCAACCTGAGATCAACAGCACATACTGAACTGGACAACAAAAATTACATAACTTCCGATGGCCGAGAATCGGCCGGATTGGATTCGGTTTGGTGGTGTGACTGAGGTATTAGTATTATTGCACTGTCTGTATGTAGACCTTGTATACACTGTTTTAATGTATTACATTTTTGTATCAAGTTGGTTACAATTTTAATCAAACACAGATTACTATATGAATCACTCAACTTTTGGCTAACTTTAACCAACAGCCTGTTTATTAAAATTTAAACTGTGGTTGATTAACATTTTTAATCGTTTATTGATTTAAAAAAAAATTGCTCAATGTCGGTTAAAATGGTGTTGATTAAACTTTAACCCTTTGTTGATTAAAACTTTAACCTTTTGTTGGTTAATTATGCTTTGTTCGGGGCTGATTTACACGATGTTGGTTAAATTTACATGGGTCGTTGGTTAAAATTGTAAACATTGTACGTTAATTCTGCTTTGATTCACACGTTGTTGGTTAAACTTTCCCTGACCGCGTGCCGTATCTAAATGGCGTTCCGTATCCAGTCCGTATCTATAGATATAAGGCACGCGGTCAGAGAAAGTGCATCCAGTCGTTACTTCTGCACCGGTTTTGCTGACAGACCACAATGCCCCGGTCACGTCAATGAGACCGATTCCAGACCGACAGCAAACCGAACAAAAGTTTACATTAATCAGAATGGACAATAATCATGGGAATCGGGGCGAGTGTTTCAAGTTAGTTCATATGACTGCGGCAATGAAGCACTATTTTGCGTAATAATGTCAAAATGATCGGATTCGTTTATCTTGGGATTGCATCATCATTAGGTTTTGGCAACACCGTTATCTTTTAAAGGTACTATGTCCCATTTGCAGGCCCCAAAAAATGAAAAGGTTAAATTCCGACGGCATTTGAAAGACAATATTAATTTAGAACCCCCCCCCCCCCCCCCCAAAAAAAAAAGAGAGGGGTTTGACAATATCTTTAAGTGGGAAAACAACGACTAGTAGTTGTAAAATCGACTTAGGAGCTATAGATCCAGTAAGTAATAGTCTAATATTCAGACCATTGTATTGAATGGTCGTACGTTTTATGCAGCGCAAATGTTTATTCAGTTTAATTTTGGCCATTACAAGAAATGCGTTATTGATGTAGATTAATGCTCATGTAGGCCTACCATTTACAGCTCATTTTATGTATGTTATAACCAAAGAAGAAAAAAGCCAGTCAGTCACTCAATAGTGTCTGACAGTGAAGTCTAGCAAGTAAACGGGTTTCCTTGCATAATGTAAATATTAGGACACTGTTAACGTTTAAATTTCACAGATATAACACACCTGACATATTTATAATCCTGCAAAGTTCTACAGCATTTGATGTTGGCTGCAAAAGGGACATATAGCATCTTTAAAGGGAAAGTATATTCTGATTTTTACCTTTTGTACTTAATAGACAGTATTCGTATTGGTATTTGGTACAAATGTCATGTAGACACTAAGCTATAGTCATGTACCAAACATGTTTAGGGATGCAGCAAAACGTTTGAGAATTACGTGGGCTTTTAGGGCTGTATAGGCCTATCCTCAAAATAATAACAATCAATAACATAGGCCTATACATATTAACAAATGCGTATAGGCTAATATCAAAACAAAAAGTTAAGGTAATGAGGAAATACACAGGACAGTCATTAAAGGCCTATTTTTTCAAAATATTTTTTTTTTTCCCGCTGTTTAAGTCGTTGCTGTTTTTTTATTGATAAAAGTGTATCTCTTCCCGGGATCTCATCGTATAGACCTGTGCATTCTTTCCTTTTTTAAAATTTCATTTGATAACAATTAAAAAACGCCAGTTTTCAGGTGCAATAACCTATACATGTATAAGCGTTTATAATAAAATTGAATGCTATATATCATTGAATCAACCAGTCCAATCAAATTATATTAGATAAACAAAATCAAGTTTGATATTGGGAATTTGTAATGATGTATGAAATTGACCGCGGAGCCATCGCTGTATAAAGTGAAAAAGAAAAACCTTTTCCGTCTGGTATACTGAAAGTCGACCGTTATTGTTACGTAACTTCCGAAGATCGAGATAACACATGCGTGGAAGCAATGGAATGAGGTTGATTCTGTAATACATGAGAATTGCGGTAATTATTATGGGAATTTCAATTTGCTCCAAACATGAAAGATTGTAACTAAATTTTCTTGCTGGAAATTGGCAAGCAATTACCAATGACTTTTGATAACCTTTATTTGCTATGAAAATCAATATTATTTTACTAACATATTTTGTAGGGTCTGTGATAAAGCGGAAACTGCAGTATTTAAACCGTATCCGGACACTTACCCCCTGGACAACCCGCCCCGGACAACCAGTCCAAGATAACCACTCTCTAGGACAACTACCCCCCTAGGACAACTACTCCGGACAACTACTCCCAGACAAATACCCCCTAGAAAAACTACTCCCTAGGAAAACTACCCCCGCACAACTACCCACAGACAACTACCCCCAGACAACTACCCCTAGGATAGTTGTGCGGGGGTTCTTGTCCTAGAGGATGGTTGTCGTAGGGGGAAGTTGTCTAGGGGTAGTTGTCTGTGGGTAGTTGTACGGGGGTAGTTTTCCTGGGAGTAGTTGTCCTAGAGTGTAGATGTCCTTAAATGGGGGTAGTGTTGTCTGGGGCTGATTGTTCGGGGGTAGTCGTACTAGAGGGTGGTTGTCCTAGGGGGTAATTGTCCTAGAGGGTGGTTATCCTAGAGTTGGTTATCCGGGGTGGTTGTCCAGGGGTGGTTGTCCATTTTAAACGCGTAATCAAGCCAAACAAATTATGTGTACCCAGATCATTGAGGGTCGAATCAATGAGATTAAAGGTCAAGAGGAAGCCAAAAAAGGCGATGGACAGATCGAGATCCCTTGGAGAATGCACAAAAACAACGAGAGGGAGAAAGAGAGGGGGAGGGAGAGAGACAGAGAGAGAGAGAGAGAGACAGACAGACAGAGAGGGAGAGAGAGAGAGAGTGGGGGAGACATTGGAGAGTATTGGTGTATGAATCCATGACCCCCGACCATCAATATTGAGGATAGGTGAAGAACGAAAGAAACAAATACAAGATAATAACGTTTTTAACATATTTAGCGCATGTAATAAGTTATCGATATGACAGCTCGTGTACAGCGAACCTATTTTTTGCAAAAATTCAAATTTTTGTTTGAGAAACTTTATATCTCTATTCAAAATGATTATATTTTGGTCAATATTTAGGCTGACAATGTTAGCGTTAGCTTATTTTTTGTTGGAAACAATCTACTAAAACTTAAACTCAGTGAAGGGCTGTAGAGTTTAGAAATTACTAAACCAGACCAAAAGGAAGCACAAACAGTCAGACAGAGACAAATATGAGATCCAGGGACCCGTTTCACGAAGCCTTTTTTCAATGACAAATTACTAAAACCAGTGACAAATCTGCTGATAACCAATCAGAAGCAAGGATTTCAGTAGCTTATAACAAAGACTGTCATTTGCCACTGATGACAAGTTTTGTGAAACGGGGTCCAGGTCTGTGATCAAATCGAGAGAAATAATTGCAGTGGTCTGTTATGAGAACGGATATGCTACACGATTAGATTTTGTCGGCAAATAAATATAGAGCGTCAATTAAATGGGATTACGACTCAAGATGGATAAATATTCGAAAATGTAGCGTAGCATTGATATCATACAACACGAATATTCAGTCGAATACAAGACCGATGAATAAAATGTATTCCCCCCCCCCAACACTCAAACACATTTCTCTCTCTCTCTCTCTTTAAAGCCCGTCTGTACTAGTTTGGCCAGGAAGGATTAGACCACCCAGCGTGGTCACTGACAGGTGGCCATCTCATCAATTCAGATCTCAATTAACATAAGAAAAGAGGATCATGGGGGACCAAGGGGCACCGCTTAGGCATTGTTTGCTATATAGAGGGAGCAAGTAGCTACGACTAGTACATTGGTGTTTAAGTCTTTCCTAGCTCATAAGGCGAGCTTACTGTATTATAATTATCCTACAATGCCCGTCCTTAAATAAGCCCACCTATCGAGTTTTATCTCATCTGTATCTCTCTCTCTCTCTCTATTTGCCTCTCTCTCCTCTCCCTTTATCTGTCCCACTCTCTCTGTCCCTGTCTGTATGTTTCTTCTCTCTAGTTTTAATTATTTCCTACATCTCTTCCCTTCTATCTTTTGAACTCTCTAACACTCAATAAGATACCGCGGATAAGTGTTGAAATACACACCAAATAACATGTAATCGTTTTCAAATCTTCTTTTCAACATTTAGTTTGTAGAAACTTTGCAAAAATCCAATGGCAAATAGTCATGAACATGGGCAAAAAACGCCAAATTCTATGAAATACAATGTTAGATGTAATAACGCAATAAATATATTGAACTTAAATAATTTTTGAATTGCTACACATTTTCAAGTTAATATACAGGAATTGGGCCTATTTACAATACAATTTAAACTATTTTTCATAATATGATTCAAAAAATCATTTAACTAACAACTTGTGGACAAAGACACAATGACAATTATATTCCTAACATATTACTTTACAGTATATATACATTTTTACTCAATCATATACATTTTTTTTTTTAATTCAGGTTCAAAACATGTAGTAATCATAGCTTTGTATGAACCTGCATCACAATTAAAGACACATTCCCATTATGTTGTTATAATAATAATAATAGACTAAACACTTATTGCAAACTGAGCAACTGCGCTACTTAAATTTAATTTAATTCATGAGGTGAAATAATCTATATGTACATCTTTAATATTTTATTTACAAGTGATTGAATAGTTTTCTTGGCACAAGTCCATAAGATGATTGAACAGTTGGTGGCGCTAAACAACCAATTGAACAGTCTCGAGATCAGTGTGATTCCCGACGATTAAAAAAATAATAATAATATTGGAACCAACAGAACCAAAATGTACATGAATTAAAAATAAAATTCAGAACACTCAACTCGAATCAGTTTTGAATATTTCAACTGTTTGGTTAACACATGTACAAAACATCAATCCTTTTCCTTTCCTTGTTAAATTAAAGTGGATTAACATTTTTCCTTTTTTTTTCCTCTTAGCTAACTTGGTTCTATATAGATGTAAATAATTGAAATATATGTAGATTAGTTTCGATAAATTTAATAACTTCTACTTGAGGCATATAGGTCTAAAGCAGATAACAAAAATCACATGGTAATGTCATTTTTATTGTGAACTTGCTTAAAATTTATAATGTTTATATTTTGCTATGTGCAAATAAAATTGTATTTATACGTATGCTTTATTTCTGCCTAATCGCTGTCAATTCTTTTAAGATGGTTCTCTGGAATTCAAAAGAGGAACAAAATCACACTGAAATTCCATTTTTATTGTACGGAACATAATTTCCTCAATTTCAACATAATATACCATATCCATTCAAAGGAATTCACGTCAGCACTTTGCCAAACAGCGTTATGTAAACATACCGTATATACCAGTATCCCCATAGCCTACACATCCTAAATGTAGGTATACAAATTATATCCCGTATTAATCATGCACTCTCACAGACAAGGTGCATTTATCATTATGTTAAGCTGCTATGTATATATGCATTGTTTTCTTTTAATAAGAATAGATCAAAGGAAATATACATCTGAGTCATGCATGTCATGCGTAAAGGCTAGTAAATATCAGTTGAAACCTACTTGAAATGTGCACATGTAACTTTCAAGTTATGTACACTTGTTCTATGAACAGGAGAAATTCCAAGGTCCCCTGTAATGTTTTCTTTTTCTTGTGGAGTCTTTTGTTCACTAAACCTATAGATGTATACATATCTGCATATTGGATATTTGATCATGTTATTAATTTGTAGTTTTAAAGGTTTCAGTTTGTGTTCTTAACCTTTTTATAAATTACATGAGCATTCACTAAATCATATTTAGGAAAGAATGAAAGGAAAAATAATTACTTGGTTGCAATGAACATTTAATAAGCCTACCACTGCAGTTCAAATTAAAGTAATATAAAAGGCAACCTTTCTTTATATTCAAAATATTGATACACAAAAATGCACTTAAGATCTATTTTGATGTCATTTAAGAATAAAGATGGTATTAAACATCAATAAGTACATCAATACAAATATTTGTAGATAGTCCCATCATAAAGATAATTCATAGATGAAGATATTAATTACATCTCAAAATTCAAGACTTACAGTTCATTGGTGTTGATACTGCTCACTTGTGACTGCACAGGTTTCTTATTGCACTGTGTGTTTGCACTTTGACATTTTGGCTTATGGTTCCTGAGAGAGGCAGAGTTACTCCATGCCTTACCACATTGATCACATACATAGGGCTTCTCACCTGTATGGATGCGTTTATGTCTTGTGAGACTATGTTCATGATTAAATGCCTTACCACATTGATCACATACATAGGGCTTCTCACCTGTATGGATGCGTTTATGGGTTGTGAGATAAGGTTCTTGATTAAATGCCTTACCACATTGATCACATACATAGGGCTTCTCACCTGTATGGATGCGTGTATGTGTTGTGAGATTATATTCACGATTAAATGCCTTCCCACATTGATCACATATATAGGGCTTCTCACCTGCATGGATTCGTTTATGTCTTGTGAGATCATTCCCCTGATTAAATGCCTTACCACATTGATCACATACATAAGGCTTCTCACCTGTATGGATTCGTTTATGGGTTGTGAGATTAGGTTCTTGATTAAATGCCTTACCACATTGATCACATACATAGGGCTTCTCACCTGTATGGATGCGTTTATGTCTTGTGAAATGACCCCCATCACTAAACGCCTTACCACATAGATCACATACATAGGGCTTCTCACCTGTATGGATTCGTTTATGTGTTGTGAGATTAGGTTCATGGTTAAATGCCTTACCACATTGATCACATACATAGGGCTTCTCACCTGTATGGATGCGTTTATGTATTGTGAGATTACATGCATCATTAAATGCCTTACCACATTGATCACATACATAGGGCTTCTCACCTGTATGAATGCGTTTATGTGTTGTGAGAACATGTTCATAATCAAACCCCTTACCACATTGACCACATACATAGGGCTTCTCACCTGTATGGATGCGTTTATGTCTTGTGAGATTACGTGCATCATTAAATGCCTTACCACATTGATCACATACATAGGGCTTCTCACCTGTATGGATGCGTTTATGTGTTGTAAGACATTGTGCACTACTGTATGCTTTACCACATTGATCACATACGCATGATTTCTTCGCTACATGATTCTCTTTATGTTTGACAAGATTATCGTTAAATGCATTACCATATTTGCCACAAACATATGGCTTAATATCTGTTTTGATGCTTTCAAGTTTATTAGGATGAATTTCATTAGTAAATGTTTCATCTTTACAAGTAGGTTGAATATTTGTTCTAATTTTATCATTTGACAAATCATTGCTGGCTTTATTCTTTGTATCACTACCCGAATTGATTTTCATCACTCTATTAACAGATTGAATAGGTTTTTGTATTTCCCCTTTGATGAACTGTAGAATGTCTTCCTTTGATGCACCTGCCTGTGGGACGATACCATAGTGTCCATGTTTGTACTTGAGATGCCTTGCTAAGACGAGAGGAATGGCGTAGAGTGATCCACAGTGCTGGCATCTATAGAGGCCAGAATCTAAAAGAATAAGATATAATAAGATAAAGTATATGGCAAGGTATAATTATAATATGACATCAATAAGCAACAGAAAAATATCACAATCACAATTAAAGCTATTGTGTGGTTGTTGTTGGGTCTTTTGGTTTGATTATCTATTTGTGGCTTCTGCTTTTCTCTTTTTTTTGGAAAAGAATAATTGAAATTCATTGAACATGTCTAACTCCCTTTTTGATAAGCAAGGCAATTTTCATTCCCTGTAAATCTAAATGGAATTTCATGTTATTTCACACCGAAAGTTTCCTCATCAAGTACCTGTTTCAATGTTGAGTTTATTGAGCTGCGATGTGATACCAAGATCCTTAGCATACTGCTCCCCATAGTAGACTAGTAGCTCCCTTCCTGGACAGATCGGTTTGAAGGTACGGTAGTAGATCTCACCAAGATACTGGAATGCTACAAGGTTCTGTTCTCCCTCATTGCGTGCACAGTTGATGTATCGCATCCAGTTGCCTGTCTGCTCACTGTTGCTGTCAACATAGTGGTGAGGTTTGCTTTCTGTACAGATCTATATGAAAACAAAGAAAGAGGAAAAAATTATTTAAGATTTTAAATCGAAATTGGAACTGCCACAAACATAGATTTTTCATGATTTCTCTTCTTTATGTATAACGATAATAACAGTTAACTCTTTTCACACAATTCTGTTTTACACTTTGAAATCTCATAAAGTGAACCCGTTTTGTTTTTTATCTTCTTAATCGCTTGATTGAAATGTCATAGTTTTATAATTTTGTATTGCCCATTGACTGTATTTTACACATTGTTTTTAATAATGATGGAATTTGGAAATAAATGATTTGAATTGAATTGAACCCTATAAATTCAGCTCTGTTTTAGGACAAAATTATGTAGATATTGAGAAAAACGTAAACATTTCTGAGTGCTAAGACTTTGAATCAGACTTGACATAACAATAAGCATTTCTATACAATGAAGGCTCCCAAAAATGATTCATACCTCCCAAGCATATCCGCTATCATATCCAGTCTCTAGGTCCACAATGTCTCCATCATACGGACCAAACCGGTATCCTTTAGGGATGAACTTGGTAGCAAAGGTCCCCTGACCAGCCCCTGGTATTGATGACTGCTTGACCCCCAGACCATCTGGTAGAGTCTTCCTTGCTCTGTTTTTAGAGCCTTTAGGGACAAGGTTGTCCTTGATGATGGTAAGGGGATGCTTGGAGCACTCACCTTCAAAGATCTCATGACAGTCCTCACAATCTGAAGGGAAAAACCGGTAAGAAATTTATTAACTGTTGATCTTCATTGTCAATCATGTTGTTTTTACAACTAGTTGTGTTTTCAAGGCTGCATGGAAGGAATTTGTTCCATTAGATGATTTAATTTGATTACATATGATATAAGTGTTCATTATTTAAAATTAATTCAGTAGTTTATTTCACTGCTGATGCAATAAGATAGAGTTTAATTAATCCATGTGAAGAGGAAATGTTCAAAGACACTTCACTGTCTTCATATTTATATGAAGCTTCACAATAACCAGTCTTATCAATTTGAAAAATTCTTTAAAAAGCAAAAAATATACAAATGACTAACAATAACAAACAAAAACTAATAAAAATAGATACAAACTAGATGGAATTCGACTGCGCGCAGTCGAAAATGATGCCTCCGTTATAGAGCAATTTTACAAACCAAAACAGAAAAAAAAAATTGAATTCACGTTCAATGGTAATCCATTGACAGGTTCTCAGAATATTGTGATTACAAGCAATTTCTCATATACATATATGACCCTTTGATCTTTGACCTCATGACCATAAAATCTACTCAGTTCATTGGCTCTGCAAGATGTTCTGAGTTAAATAGTAATCCATCTGTCAGTTCTAATGAGAATGCGTTCACAAGCTATTTTTGCATACATAATGGGCCCATGACCTTTGACCTTTGACCTTATGAACCAAGAATCTACTCAGTTCATTGGCTCTGCAAGTAACAAACATGACCTAATTTTGGCATGAATCCATCAATCGGTTCTTGAGATAACGCGATCACAAGCTGTTTTTGCATTCATAATGTGCGCTGTGGCCTTTGACCTTTGACCTACGTGCTCCAAAATCTAATCAGATTGTCTTCCTATGGTGATACACACTATCATTAAGTTTGAAGTTTAAATCTCCAGTGGTTCTTGAGATATTATGATAACAATCTCAATGTATGGAATTTCATAAGTTGACCTCTGTGACCCTTGAACTTTGACCTACGTGCTCCAAAATCTAATCAGATCATCTTCCTATGGTGATACACACTATCCTTAAGTTTGAAGTTTTTACATCTCCAGTGGTTCTTGAGATATCATGATAACAATCTCAATGTATGGAATTTCATAAGTTGACCTCTATGACCCTTGACCTTTGACCTACGTGCTCCAAAATGTAATCAGATTGTTTTCCTATAGTGATACACACTATCACTAAGTTTGAAGTTTAAATCTCCAGTGGTTCTTGAGATATCATGATAACAATCTCAATGTATGGAATTTCATAAGTTGACCTCTGTGACCCTTGACCTTTGACATACGTGCTCCAAAATCTAATCAGATCGTCTTCCTATGGTGATACATACTATCCTTAAGTTTGAAGTTTAAATCTCAAATGGTTCTTGAGATATCGCGCTAACAAAATCAATACAAGGAATTTCATAAGTTGACCTCTGTGACCTGTGACCTTTGACCTACGTACTCCAAAATCTAATCAGATCGTCTTTCTATGGTGATAAATACTATTCCCGAGTCTTAAGTTTAAATCTTAAATGGTTCTTGAGATATTGTGATAACGGTCAAACGGGACGTACGGACGTACGGACGGACAACCCGAAAACATGATGCCTCCGGCACCACCTTCGGTGGCGGAGGCATAACAAACACACAGAGTGAGACTAAAACAAAATTCCATCTTGTGTTTGCTCACAGATGTAGTGATCATCATCAGGAACATCATCTTCTTTGTAGGACTTCCGGCTCACTGCTCTCCTTGGGTATCTAGATTGTCTTGGGGATGGTTGGGATTTCTCCTTTCTCCTGTCTGAAATAAAAATATGGACAAATTGATTTAATTTATTCCCAGCTTGTTGTTTAATTTTAAAGTTATACTTAATTACCTGCCAGACCTGGTAAGAATTTCATCATCATGTAAATGTATTTATTACAGTCAATGTTTCCCTCAGATTTATCCAGTTTCCTAAATCTTCAATTTCATTGCACAGCCATCAAACTGATGGAAATACATGCTTTTGATTTTAGGACTGACACAGAGAATTAGAACAGGATGGGGGAAACAAAATATAGTTAGAGACTACAGTTTTAACCAGTACCTCGAAAATAAGGCAGAGTATATTCGTTTCATATCTTACATCAAAAATCGATAATCAAGCAAAATAAGTCACCTTTATATTTGCTCCTGCCTCGTTTAACAAACAATATTTCTAAACTTATTTATATTCTGTAATGTTAAATTTATTCCCAACAGTTCCATTTTAATAGCATTGCGGTGATTTTTTGTATAACAAGTAGACCAAATTAAACATTGAAGAATTTATAAATATGTTTAGCTGGCGCTAGGTACTGCAGTAGTGTAGTGCGGTTTCTGCGGCTCAGCGTAAATTGCAGGCCTGCTAGAGTTGCCCCGCTGGAGGCTTTTGAAATCCCTCACGCTCGCTGAATTTTGAACTCCCAAATAGAACTTTTTCAGAGCAACCTTGAAATAGTTGAAATATTTCTGGTCACGTGAAGAACTCTCGGCCAATAAATATTATGTACTGAATCACCCTATCTAGCTTTCATTCAACTGGAAAAGAAAAATAAATATAATGCACAAGGAAATGAAAATCAAATCTGGAAGAAGAAGTCAATATTTTCTTACCAGAGAGAGACTTTGACTTTCCACCCACTTTCATACAAGATGATCGGGATTGCTTGGGAGAATGGTCGCCTCCTGTAGCTACTCCTATCAATGTTTGCTCAGTCTTCAGGTCACCTGACTGAGTAATGGGATCACATGACTGAGTCCCCTGATCACCTGATGAAGCTGTTGGATTGGTTTGTGGTTGGGTGGAATCGTCATAGTCCTTCCATTCAAGGAGATCAATGATTCGCTCTCCCCCTATATGATGAGCATCATTGAGTGGATTGCCGTCATCATCATACACAGTCCCTGATGTTACAGTGTGCTAAATGAGATTAGAAGAAACAGAATGAATATGTTCATGTACTCTAGCTCTGGCAGTCATGCTTACCATCTCTCTCTCTCTCTCTCTCTCTCTCTTAATGTAATGCAATCAATAAGATGGTCTTATTCTTCCGAGGCAATATGAAATGCCAGGTGGAAAAGTATTGGGGAAAAAAAGATTTATAAATTCACTTTTTTTGGTATGGTACATGTACATGTACATGTATCTTCGTATGACAGGAATCTTCAAATGAGGAATATCATGATTACATATAAGCAAAATGGTGACTTTAACCTTGCGCAGTGATGGGCGGGGATAAACATCAGAGTGATCAGATAATATTTACATGTACAAGAACTTATGCATATACTTACTGGTTTAGGTTCAGGCTGTTTCTTTGTGATAAATGGCTTGTTTGATTTGACTGCAGGGGCCTTGAAAGGTGCACTAAAAGATCCTGTTTGTATTGTAAAAATAATAGTAATTTAGGGATAGTAAAAAAAAAAAAAAAAAGGAATGATTGTATCAGATTTTGTTTTCAGTACTTACACATCTTCAGTAGATAGCAAAACACCAAAACACTTTTTGAAAGGTTAGTGCTATCGCACGTTGTTGTTTAAAGGGTAATAAAATGTCATTAAAATATCCTATTTGAGTAGTAAAGATAGTGCAGGAAGTACATGTACACAAAATAAAAGTAAGACCACTATTTCGTTACCACTTACATATTAGATAGCAAAGCAAAATACACATCTATTTCCATTTCCTGCAAAATTTAAATGAAAGTTTTGTCTTTGCTACCTACTTATCGTTATTAAGCACCACAAATATCAAAACATGTTTTGAATGGTTAAAGAGATGTTGAAGTAATGCAAGAACATTTAATAATAAATCAGTGTATTAAAGGTGAAAAATAGATGATTTAATGTCGACTAACCAGGCTTAAAAATATCCATATAATTAAAGTGGTTCAAGCATTGTCCTTTTCTCATGATGGAATACGATGTAAACTTGAGGCAATCTGTTGAAATATTTATTTCATCAATAAATACCTATTTTACTTTTTCCTTGGCCTTTTGGGGTTTACACCTTCTCATCATTACAATAACTCTCCTCTACAAAATTTATATTAAGAAATTCAGGGGCAATTTCATAATATGTAGAGCTGGTTGGGAATAATTCTGACAGATAAATCGGTACCAACCTCTTGACTTTTTCTTGGCCCTCTTCGGCTTCCACTCCTCATCCTCACTATCACTCTCCTCTACAAACTGTTTCTTTCTTCCACGACGAGGTCGCATGAAATCTGGGGGACTAACCTTTAGTCCTGTGTACACAATGAAAATCGAATAAAATGACACCACCGTTGATATGCAAATTAAATAATCAACATTTTCCTATTATTAGGGGGAGGGGCTATTGGAGGGGTATTAAAATCAATGTCAGTTGAAATTCAGCATTCAGACTTTCTTGACGTTCTTTGCACAAATTGTACGTTTAGTTCAAGAGACAATTTTTGTTGTCTTTTCTTTCTTGATACGAAACCTGTTTTACGAAAAGACTCCTTTATTTAACTTGCCATTTATGAATCCATGTAAAATTTTCAGAAGAAAATAACAAGTTTTCTTTTGCCATTAAACATCATATCCACCGTACCTACGCATACAAAAATAAAACCAAATATTTAAAACAAAAGCTTTAAACTATGTAGGCCTACAGGTATGGGAACAAGTGAGTCTTAGAGTTGAATATGTACAAACTACGTAACAAAGGTAGAAATCCCTACATCATACATCATAAGACTAGAGTTGTTTTTTAAGTAAGATTTGTAGGTAACATAATTAATGTTACTCACCAACTTCAATCATCATCTCATAATTTTCTTTGATGTTCTTGAGACGAAGTTTCTCATAGTCACTAATCTCTGCCCATTCCTTGGCTGTGAAGTAAGCCTGGACGGCTGAATAATCATCAGTTGCTGGTAACGGCATGATGGCAATAGGGTGTTACCTGTGGGAAAAGAAGGAAAATACCAGAGGTGAAAATGCCAGCTAGAATATATTGCATGTACCTTTGTATATTATAAAGATCTAGGTCTGCATGTACAAATTCTAGATCTAGAGCTGGAGGTAAAAAGAGGCAAACAAAAGTTTACGGTCACTAACTGAGCACACGTGCGTGCCCGCACCCCACCGTCGGTACGGTATGCAATTGTATTGTGCTGCAGTTTGCTGTGAATCCTGTGAGAAATTGCATATAGATCTAATAAGTCTTCATTTTTAGGAAAGATACTCTGAAAAAGATAAGAAAATTGACGCAAAACAGGAAGGCCTAGGCCTAACAAACATATCGACTTTTAAATCATGACCTTTATTTGGACGTCTGATGAATATTTAATTCATTTTTGGCTTTGGTGAAGTTGGGTAGATCTAGACATAGGCCCTACTACTAGATCTAGATCTAGACTAGATCTAGATCTATGTTTAGACCTAGTACTAGATCTGCTAGTACTGACCTAGGCTAGGGTAGGGAGTAGGCCTAGGCCAGGGTATCTCCACGCCGGAGTTACGGGTCAAATTTTTGATAGGTTTCTGAACATTCAACAAGCGCCACTTATTATTGAGTAGACTATCACCTTCAGGCTTCAGGATCACAAGCAGTATAGTATTGACTATTGGTTTGAATCTCATTTTGGTAATAAAAACATTGACCAATTTTGCAATGCTGCAATATGCACATCATGACATGGACTGAATAGTCTAGGGATGTGTGCAATCTCTCCTATGGAAAGGATTTAGCACACAAAACTGAGTGCGCGATCAGACACCCTAACCTTACTTCGCGCACGGGGAGTTCACACTCACGTCACACTCACAGCCGATTTATTAAAAAATGTGATCCATCAAAAATAAGGTCATTTCATAATTTGCGAGGTAATCTAGACCTAGATCTAGATCTAGACTAGATCTAGATCTAGGCCCTAGTCTAAAGTTAGATCTAGACCCTCTGCTCTAGGCTCTAGGGAGTAGGGTCTAGATCTAGATCTAGTCTAGATCTACTTACAATTTTGAGGATATCTGCTCTCAAAATGAAGACTTCAAGACCTTTTTCGGCAAGTTACTAATTTTTTCGGAACGGACGCAAACGACTGCAAAATGTGTAGACTCTAGACCTCTAGACCTAGACTCTAGATCTAACTTAGATCTAGGTCTAGATCTAGATCTTTTTTCAATATTCTCATAATTTAACCCCCAATTCTAAAGAAAATTCCGTCTCTGGATAATTGTATGTTCCTATTTCCAATGGTGATATCAGATTTTCGAAATCTTGCCGATTTTTTCAGATAGCGGACTTAGTTAGGTCACGCTCGATCATACCGCCTGTGTACAAATGACCGAGGCTGCAGATCTAGGTCAACTGTGCACTAGCTAGGCTACGGTATGGTAGCACTGCATGCACTGACACTGTATTTTGTAAATATAGGCCAAGGCGCAGGCGTCATCATCGTAGACGTAGATCTAGTTCAAGTTGGACAGCTCAGGGCAGTTTTTATGGAACAAAATTGAACGTTAAACATTATCTCATTCTATTTGGGTTATCTCTTATGAAGCTATGTGTCTCACAGATATGACAATATATACTTACGCTACTGATTCTTAGATAATAGAACGAAATTTCGACAGAAGAAACTCCAAAGCATCCGAGTCCGGATCGATCCACATCACTACTTCAACATCTTAGAAAGATATCGATAACTCTTCGACGAGCTGGATCGATACTACATAAATGCAAATGTGTCGTCTGTTAATTATTCGATGTGGGAGCAAGGGCTATATAGGGCGTACGAGGCACAAACAATCCGATGGTAACCACAATGTTACCTTTTTGTTTTGCTTAAAAGGGGGATAATTCAGTAAAACAAAAGGTTAAACGAAAGTATTGTATTTTTAGTGCTCGTATATATTGAGACCGGGTATTGAGACGACACCCCCCCCCCCCCCCCCCGGCATGTCCTCCTCCGGCTCTCTCCCTTGCTCTAGCTCTCTCTTTCGCTCCCCAAAGCCACAGGCATAGCCGAAGAGGAGCACGGGACTCAGACACCCCCTCCTGAGCGAGTATTTTTTTAAGTCTCATTGAACGGTGCACAATCATTACCTTATTTTTCGTCAGCGAGGTATCCGAATATCTTCATATTCGGGCAACAAGAAATGTCAACTTTTTACTTTGAAGTCAGATCTTATTTAGTAAACTAGGTTGATGCAATTTATTTCTAAATGAAAATAGGCTATTTCCTTCTTTTTTTCTTTCTCAATTTGCTCGCTCGCAAAATTTAGAATAATGTAAGATCATCAGTGATGTATTTCATCGCGGCAAAATCTCATGATTCAGCCCCAACGAATATACTGCTGGCCGATAGGCAGATATCAGGCCGCATCCAACCTCGATCAAAATCACTGGTGCCCATCCATCAACGTTCATGTTCTCCCTATACCCCCCCCCCCCCCCCTCCAGCTGACAGTGCGATTCCCCTGCACATGCACCCTGAAGGCTCGTTCAGACATTACGCGATAAACCACTGCAAAGATTGAGACATTTTTATTAAAATCATCGATATTATTATTTTTGTTCTATAAATAAATAGAAACTGCGCGCAGCATATCGTAGGTCTATTCATGTAGCTCAGTGTTATAAGAAAGGAATTTGTGTAGAGTATAATATTATGACACTTTGCGTCGTCATAAAAAAAACTTCCGGTTTACCACATCTGAAGAGGGCTTGAAGCTCACCGTATACAATATACGATCTGACTTCGATCCGATTTGGGATGAGTTTGCAATAATATGAAATATGAACATTCAAACTTCTAAGTGATCGAGAATTTAAAATGAAATGAATTTGAAGCTTCCTCTGGGAAGCAAAAAGCTAAACGGTTCAGAATTTTAGTGACGTCACACCGGTCGTGCGATTGTTTATGATTTAAAGTCGATTAGGCTTTTATTCTGACTTGAAGAGTTCAATTCACTAAAATTCCGGATTTTTATATTCGTATCATTAGTTAGGACCTATATCAAGAAGATGTTGTTTGTTCAGATTTCCATATGTAATTTTTTTTTTTTACATTTCATCAAAAATCTGGTCGCAATAATATCGTAAAGTGTGTGGTAGGTTTTTATACACTTTGCGTTATCATAAATTTAACCTAAACCGCTCCGATACATTTCTGCATATCCGGACAAAGTAGGAAGAAATCAGAAAAACAGGTATTGACAAGCAATATTATTGCATTCATTTTAATTTCTTAAGAATAATATAAAATTATTTATTACTGCTGAATAAAATAATCAATAATTTTATCAGAAAAATTGTAAAACTTGAAAGAGAGAAACAAACTTTTGAGAAAAATACATGGTTTAACGATTTTAAAGTTTGCATATAATTCAATATCTTCAAAGTGAATGGAAATCCATACAAACTATTTAAATAATTTATGCGTATATACATTATTATAGCTGTGCAATATTCTGGAGCAAACCAGTTCAAATAACTTAATTGATTTCTCTACAAACCTAGTCATACAAAATAAAATTTATATTTGGACTGCATGTACATCATAACATACTTGTTAACTCTAAGTCGTGCTTGTGTAACGCGAGCGATTTACCCCCCTCCTCCCACTTCAACCCCCCCCCCCCCTCTCCCCCTTTTCTCCCCCCCCCCCCCCTCTTTCTCTCTCTCTCTCTCTCTCTCTCTCTCATGTCTATATAATTATATTCCTCTCTTCTTCTTTTTTGCCCTATCATCTTACCTACATCATTCTTATTCACCCTTTCATTCTCTCTAATTGAAAAGGTAAAAACAAAAATGGAAGCACAGTCAGTGAGGACAAAATATACATTAGGTCTACATTATTCTATGTACTGCCCTCTGCTGCTCACAATGTCCCGGGGCCCGTTGCATAATATTGATGGTAGCTTTGCCGTTAATGGCAACTTCCATTAAAAAAAAAACTTGATTTGATTGGCTTTTGAGTGATGTTGCCATGGTAAAGTTGATATTTATAACAGGGTAACCATCAATAATTGTATGCATGGGGCACGTGTCGAAAGGAACCAGAAATTGATATTAATAATTATGTACGCATTCACCGAAAGATGGCGCAATTGAAAACACATCAAAGCGATGTCTGGCTATAAGGGTCCTAATATTGCAAATAATTATGTAGTATTAAACAATTCGAACATCATTTTAATAAAACGGTGTCACATTAAAAGTAGTTCAAATTAAGTTTCTTGAAAATCTTTGAAATCGTTGTCTTTAAAACTGGATACAGCCCATGCGACAACAAACCAACAATAGCTTGTTGACAACCTTCCATTGAGTTCATATTAGACGGATATCGTCGGTCTCGTAGGCTGTCGGTCTCACGGGCTGTGGGTCGGCTGCTTACATTTCCATATACAAGTTATGGTTCGGGCATAGCAAACACTTCGTTGTTCACTCCGCCCGAGGCTTCGGGTTGGTTCCTCACTGGCTCCTTGGTATCTCCTCCGCCAGTTCTCTGAAGAAGAAACAAAAATTGTTTTAATTATTAGTCAGCGTACCTACGGGGATACGGGGGTAGAGCCCCCCCCCCCCCCCACACCCTTCTCCTCTCCATTTAAATAGTGAACATTATATAAATGCCAATTTAAAATGGGGAAAAATAGAAAGGGAGAGGGGGGAAGACATGACAAAATAGGACAGGACGCCCTCTCCCACCCTATAAATAAATAGAATACAATTTCAATGTCCTATTATAATTATTTCCATATAAACCATGTTCAGATTACGGTTATTATGTCATTGAAATGTTCCCATATTTCAAAAGGGGACGTTCAATGCTATAGAAATGGCCATGGGTTGATTTTTCGAAGTAGATGCAATCGTGATATAGACAAATAACAAAAATATATAGATCATGAAATAAATAAATAAGTAAACAAAATGATTAGATACACATTATGTATACAAAGGTGAAAGACATCATGGAGAAAGTCAGAGAATCAAAGTGGAGATGGGCTAGGCATGTAGCAAGACTTCAGAACAATAGATGGACAGATCGTTTAACAGAATGGCAACCAAGGATGGGAAAGAGAAGAAGAGGAAGGCAGAAGAGAAGATGGAGAGATGGCCTAACATCATACATGGGAACGGCCGCTTGGACTAGGACAGCTAGAAACAGAAGAGAATGGAAATGTTATGAGGAGGGCTTTGTCCAACGTCTGGATGAACTATAGCCTGATAGATGTACACATGAAATAATTATTTAAAAGAATTAATTGATAAAATGATAACAAATAAATAAATGAATGAATAAGTAAATAAATGTTCAATCAATCAACGAAAAAAACATTTTAAAAAGGAACAAATACACATTAGAAACTAGAAATGCAATCGTGTGAAAACGATATGCTCGGACTATCCAGAGCAATTTGTACGAAGTCTGTAGCTGCTGTGATACTGGAGATAGGTAGGGCGAAAGAAAGGCCTAAAAGAAAACGGCTCGAAACGGACAAAATGGCGCCTGGACGGTTGTGCATGGGTGATTCCGGAGAACGAAGATTACAATGACCTTGATGGGATGCTAGAGACTACGCCTAAGACACTTGAATGGAATTGGGATAGAGGAATGGACCTAGAAAGGGCTCGTAAGCTCTGCGTGCAAAACCAATGGGATTTGGGTGCATGATGAACACGTGATGACGCGTGCTGTGGCACTATAACGGCCGTCCATACTAACATAATCATGCAGTGTATAAATGGCGTTTAAAATGACCCCCTTGACAGATTTAAAAAATCCGGCTTCGTGAGGCCCTGCGTTTGGCCACCAAGAATACGCATGCATAATTTCAAGGGGAAAAAAGAACGGAAAGGGGGCGAAAAGCAGTCTTAAATATGACGTCTTAGTCGATATGTGTTTTAATTGGGCAGAAACTCAGCAGAATTCGTATAGTGACCCTTGTTCAAACGCGATGTACTCAAATATTTCTGTGATAACGTTTTAGTTATCATTCGGAAGAGCACTTCAATGCGGTTTAGTTTGACACCATTGTCATCTACGTTCAATGTACTGCACGCAAAAAACCCGGCTGTCACGTAATGCATAGTAAATTCATCATTTTGGGCGATAACTTTGCGCTGACGTCATCAAATTTCACTCATCTTAGCAGACAGTTGTGACGTATATGGATACATGTATGTGCCAAGTTTCATTGACGTGGGTAGAGCAGGCTAACGTTATTTCGCAATTTTCTTGAAAGCTGCATATTTGGGTGGCAATTTTCGCAAAGTCGGTCTGCGCTAGGGTATATTATTTTGTATTTGGCTAAAAAGGGCTTAATATGGTATGAGAAAGTTCTAGCAATTTTAGTGTTTTAGGGGTCCATTTTTCAAGAATTTTAGAGATTTTTCACGGAGTTGGTTTCGGATATGAATTTGCAGTACAAAGATGGTATTTTTAAGGGCATGATACGCACCGCAGATAAAGAACATCTCTTGGACTATTTAAAGGAATTTGTTAGAACTCTGTAGGATCTAGGATAGCGGAGATAGGAAAAAAGAAAGAAAGGCCTTAAAAAAACGGACCAGAACCGGACAAAATGGCGCCTGGAAGATTATGCATGAGTGATTTCGAAAATCGAAGAATGTAGTGACCTTGGAAACTATGCCTACGACATTTGAAAGGAAAAGGACAAGAAAAAAGAACCTAGGTAGGAATAAGAAGCACTACGTGCAAACGAATGGGATCTCCGGACGATAAGAAGAAGAAGAAGAATATTTAAGGGCAGAATGTGAACGAAAACAATGCAATGACGAAGATCGTCATTGCAAAATTAATAAGTAAATAAATGAATAGATAAATAAATAAATAGGGAAGTATTCAAGTAAATGAAAAAATAAATAAATTATTAAATGAATGAATGAATGAATGAATTATTTAATATGATTATAATATGATTATAAAGCAACAAATAAATACGTAAATAGGTAAATGAAACATACTCCGCCTTCTATGTCGGTAAGATCACCATCTTCCTCATCCGATTTTGGTTGAAATTCACTGCACAGCCCAAAGCATCCACAAAAACAACAGCAACAAAAACAGCAACCCGTCGCAATGAAGCATATTATTGTTGTGATCTGTGTAGGATGTCAATGAAAGGTTTTTGTTTAAATACACATAATAATTACCGCATTATCACAGGTGACTACAATACCCATTATGTGCCTCCTCCCCCCCCCCCCCCCTCTGATAGTCTTAATGCTCCTAATTTCTGTTTTTCTTTATTTTTACACAAGTATTCAATGATAATGTTAACGTAACAGTTTTGTCAATACTGATCATAAGTTAACATCTTTAATTGAAATCTTCAATTTGGATTTATCCTCGAAATTACATTTTCCATCCCACCACCGCCTTTCTCTCTCTCTCTTTCTCTCTGTGTCTTTCTCTCTCTTCCTCCTTCCCTCCCTCTCTCTTTCTCTCTCTCTCTCTCTTTCTCTCTGTCTTTCTCTCTGTCTTTCTCTCTCTATCTCTTTCCCTCCCTCCCTCGCTCTTTCTCTCCCTTACTTGTATTGATTAAAATAATGTATGATAATATAATTATATTACATCCAAATGTCCCGTTCTTAAATTTGCCTACCCTATCAATTTCTTTCTCTCCATCTCTCCTAAAAATTACCTTTAAGCAGTTGCTATTGAATATAAAGTAGAGTAAACCCTTTGCTTACTGGAACCTGGTGTTCCCTGTGTTAAGTCTATCGAAATTAGATATATCAGTGATCAACGGGTTAAGTCGTCGCCGAATGTATCGGCTATGAATAGAGGCCTAGCGATCTATATCTCTCTGTCTCTACCTCTCCTCTCTCTTCTGTTTCTCTTTCTGTCCCATTTTGTTTCTATTTCTCTTTCTCTCTCACTCACCTCTCTCTCTCTCTCTCTCTCTCTTCTCTTCACACACACACACACATACACATACATGCACTGTTTACACATCACCCACTACCGATAATTACCTCGAAGCATTTACTGTTCAACATGGCGTAGAACCATAAGTTGTCATCCCCGACGGTGTCGGATATGAAGAGACCAAATGATCCGTACTTGTCATATATCTGTCTCTTCTTCTCGTCTGTCAATACTTTATGAGCACGGTTGATCTCTTTAAACTGAAAGGAAGATGGTGGAAACACGAAATCTAATAAGGTACTTTGTTTCATATAGTGCATCCTTCAATTACAATTCTGTCTAGATGAATAAGGAAACGCTCTCGGCGGTCTCGCTTGCATTACGCAATTCGGTATGATGACAAAATTGAGACTGGAACATTATTTATAGGCAGGGTGGCCCATTAGCAGGCCCCCCCCCCCCCCCAAAAAAAAAAAAAGAAAATGAAATCCTCTGAATATAATCAGCATTTGAAGTGAATATTGACTAAGAATCATGAACAAATACAAAAATGTATATATTTTTTTATTCTCATATTAAGTGGTGAAAACAATAATCCAAGTCTACTGACCTAAAATGACCTTTGACCTTGTGACCTGGAATTTGTGTCATATGATTTGTGATACTTGATAACCCTTGGGTACAAGTTTCATGGAATTTGAACAATCAATTTTGAAAATATGCTAAAAATTCAAAATCTTGATGTTGATGCCACAACAAAGCCTAAGTTTGTTGACCGAAATAACCTTTGAACTTAACTTAGTGACCTGAAATACTACTCACATGATTGGGGAGCCTTGATTACCCTATAGTCCAAATTTCATTGACTAAGAACTTAAACTTTCAAAATTATATAAAAAATTCAAAAACTTAACCTTAGGCTAAGTTTTTTATGATGATGCCACAACATAGTCCAAGTCTGTTGACATGAAATGACCTTTGACCTTGAATTTGTGACCTGAAATTTACTCACATGATTGGGAATACTTGATAACCCTATAGTTCAAGTTTCATTGACTAAGAACTTATACTTTCAAAAATATATCAAAAATTCAAAAAATTAACCTTAGGTTAAATTTTTGATGATGATGCCACAACATAGTCCAAGTCTGTTGACATGAAATGACCTTTGATCTTGACTTTGTGACCTGAAATACTACTCACATGATTGGGAATACTTGATAAGCCTATAGTACAAGTTTCATTGACTAAGAACTTAAACTTTTAAAATGATATAAAAAATTCCAAAAACTTAACCTTAGGTTAAGTTTTTGATGTTGACGCCGCCGCCGTCGCCGTCACCGCCGTCACCGCCGTCGCCGCCGTCACCGGAAAAGCGGCGCCTATGTCTCGCTTTTTTGCTACGCAGGCGAGACATGAACTAACTTATTCATACCCTTACGAAGTTTGTAAATATTTAAGTATGTGAACATTGATTTGTCCCCGATATAGGCCTAATATATTACATGAGAATATGACATATTAAAACTTACATCTTAAAGTAGATAACGAAGGTCCTAAATAGTTCAATCAGTTCAATCACTAAATAGTTCAATCACTCTTGACTTGCGAAAAGCACACACACAAATAAACGCATCAAGCTTAACAAGGAGTATGACAGATTGAGTTGTTTCGCGGAAAACGGCGTAATACAAAATTGACTTTTAAAACAAATAAGAAAAAGTGAAATAAAACAAATATGAAGACGCTCCTCTGCCGTTTCTTTTTGTATCTTTTTTTCTTTTGGGGGGCAACTGCATCGACGAGGCTTACAACTCGAGTGAAGGGTTTTTCATATAGAACATAATTTTTTATCCTAAACACATTATAACCACTATAATAACCCAAGTTATATACCTTTTGGGAAACCCGAAAGTTCTGTCACCAACCATAGTCTCAACCAAACCCATTCTACGGATAACTATGAGGAATAACCACCCCCCCCCCCCCCCCCCATCTTAACAAAATTAAAAAAATCAGAGACGCTGTAACTATGTTGCGCTTCCCATGGCAATAGCATATCGCAGTATTCCATGGTTTTCAAACATTGATTTTGCACCTCCTTCCGGCTTTCAAAAAAATAGAGATGGAGAAAGGAAGGGAAAGGAGAAAACAGAGCGTGCATGAAAACAGGACCATACGAACCCTCCCACCATCTCACCCCTCCTCCTTTCGGTAGCCTTTTTAATTTGCATTTCATCAATCTGTACCCCCCCCCCCCCCCCCCCCCCAACCCTCCTCTCACTGGCTGCACCCACGCTATACGCCACTGTCAGACAAAGTACCTTATCATATGCTGTGGAGTCGTTCCTGTTCCAATCGGGATCATACCTCAATGCTTGCTGTGTAGGAAAAAAGGGAGACAAAGACAATCATACACTCTTAAAAATATGGGGTTAAAATTTGCCCAGCACAAGGTTCCAACCAACATTGGGAATTTTCTTTATTTACCCTACTTAAGATTCTTTATATTTTCCAGTTCGAGTGAAAACAAAAAAACAGGTTAATCACTTCAAAATGGGTGAAATATTAACCAAGTTTTTTGTTTTTTGGTTATTGCCTAAAGTTGGTTTGATACATAATTATCCTCATGGCACGTTTTTACACAGTATTTTTAAGAGTGTACAGTGAATCACCTTCTCTTTCTCTCTGTTTTAATATTGTTGTAATTTGTTTAACCGAAACTCCCTTTTATCACATGCATCGTAAAGCATCGCTTTTTGACACGCCCCTCGCTTTCTAAAACTATTGAATATGGTCATTTTCACAGTAAAGGGTGTAACTTTTCTCAAACAGGGTCAAAATTTCAAAATATGTTTTCATAATCATTTCTACTAAAATTAGTACTATAAGAGTCTAAATTATGGATTTTTTTTGGTTCTGGAGCTTAAACTACATGAGAAACCTGGAAAAATAATGAACAACTGTGACAAATATGATAAATTTGAACAAAAACACCATTTTAATTCTATCAACTTAAATGACAACATTTGTTCTCCAAACATAATTCAATTGCAATTTTTCATTTGCTATTCTAATGTACTTAAAGGCTTTTAAAGCTTTTTTGGTCAAACTTATTTGGTCTTTAAAAAAATTCAATGCGTTTGTCAAATTCAAGATAAAATATGACTTTGACATTTAATTTTTCAAATTTACCTATCTTCCAAGAGGGGGAGCAAAATACAAATTATTATACAAATACCATTCAGTGAAGGCTAATTACCATGCAAATTCCAAAGAAATCGCATTTCAAATGAGGAAGTTGAAAATTTCTCATGTGTGTGTTTCGGAGGCTTCAGGTTAACAAAATGCCTGTTTCGGAGGCTTCAATCATGTTAACATAAAATGTTGTCCATTACTTAGGTAACATATTAAGAAAAATTGAACTTAAACTGTTAATGATATGTTAAATTACTAATATAACACCTAAAACATTTGTTTACAGAGTAAAAATACTTGTTAATATAAAGTACGGTACATGTATGTTACAAATTATCTTTACTTACTACGATGAGTTTTTTGTTCAGTACGCAAACATTGCAAAGTCACTTAATAGCATCCATGAGGATTTCAAATCTGTGCTGATACTCAGGGAAATATATTGTCAAGTATGTAATTTCCAAGGAAATCACTTTTCTCATATCAAAGTTGAAACATTCAGGAAACACATGTATAGGATCAGTTCAAAGTAGTGTTTCGGAGACTTCAAACATGTTAACACACTATATTGTCAACTACAAAGGCAATATACAAAGCGAAATTTAACCTTACTTTTGAAGATTCGATAAAATGTTGAACTGAAAGTAAAGTACTAAAACTACTTAAAATAATTGTTCACATAGAAACCATTTATGTTCATTCATAGCAATGTATCATTACCCTTCACTTGCGTCTTTGTCATCATTTATTCTTAGTGCAAAGAATTAAATTTCCGCACAGTGGCTTCCACAAACTTGTTTGTTATGTGTTATAACATTTACACTGACATTCATATTTTTGAAACCAATAGCATAGTAAGTATTTACAGGTTTTTGTCCTGGAACACAATTGTGTTTTACTTCTTATTTCAAAGAAATTTATCTGCCAACATGTCCAGTTCTCCTTCTTAAAAATTATAAAGGTAAGCTCTGCCGGCTGGGGTAGGGGTCCTGGTTGGTAGAGTCATCTTCTGTATTACATGTACATCTTTTTTAGGCTGATGGGCTTCACAGTCCTCTGTAAATTCATACAGACCATTGCTGTTCCTGCGCATGAATTTGACTTTGACATTGTCATCAATCACAGCTTTTACCTAGTAGCAAAATAAGAATATATAGCAAATACAAACTTTCATTAAAACACAGAAAAACAGCTTTCAGAATCCATTTCACTTCCTTGAAATATCTCACAGTCCCTTATTTGATTTCATTCACCCTGTTAACTTTGTTCAGTACCAAAACATCTGCTCATATATATTTTAGAAAGATCTTATTGTCTATGTATTTCTCAAATAAAGAAAGTTGATCATGTTAATTATGTTTTTTTAATAATCCATGATCTAACATGGGTAATACTTACGAGAGCCATGAAAACCACCCGTTTGTAGTCCTGCTGCTAGATGAAGGTGCATCAAAATATATGGCCACATAATCGCTCACATTGATCCTGCAATTGGAGAAGAAAATAGGAAATTAGCAGTTAGTACTGCACAGAACAATGTTAATACATATATCTGAGCTTGGACACTAAAAAACAATCATTTTGTTTGTGCATTACATGATAATTTATTATTTATCCATGTGTTTAAGAATTAGTTTAGTAGTCTATACGGGCACCATCACTAAGGATGCTTAATGTGTACATTACACAAACCTTTAAGTACTAATTAATGACAGACTTGTTTTTATCTGTTTTGACCATGATTTGCAGGAATAACCTGTTCAAAATTGTAATTTGTACAAGGATTTCATTCCTTATTACTGGTTTACCATGCATAGCCATAGACCTGTTTATGTACACACATGTATATCAGGAGTCTAATTTAAACATTTGGTACTGAGGCAAACCTTAAAGGTCAGGTGACATCCAAATATAAGTTGATTCATGTTTATGTGCAGGGCTGCATACAACTCATAATTTGTTATAAATATATTTCATAGATTTTTAAATATTTTACAATAATTTTCTCAGACCTGCTAAGCTCCACCCTAAATAAATGCTCCAGATTTCAGTCATCTATCTGTTAATCATTAGTGAGCTAACAAGAGAAATTGTTATGTAACTTTCTTCAGCTCAGCACATGCTCACAAATACCTCCACGTTACCTTTCTTTTCCTGGTGATGCTACACCACTTCTGACATAGCAACTCATATGTTGGTATTGTATGGTCTATTGTAAACAGGTGATCAGCTCTGGTTAAGCTATTATACATATCACTGTCTCTTGTTAGCTCACTAATGATTTACAGATGATGTCACAAGATGAATGAGATTTGGAGCATTTTTCTAGGCTGCACATCAACAGGAATCAAACTATATTTGGATGTCACCGACCTTTAAAACCACAAACATTGAGTATGATAAAGGTACATGTACAATGTACAATACAGATCGTAACTAGGCCTTACTATATTTTTAGTGACAAATCTAAACTTCAAAAACTTTCACACATCAGTTCCATTACAATGACCCATAAAAAAAAAAAGTACAAGTTAAGTAATTTAAGGACAAAATATACAGTTCTTACCTCTATATTCTTGTGGATAACAGTAAGGAAATGAGAGAACTGTCTGTAGTGTTCATGCCTGTCTGGAAGAGATGCTATCTAGTATCAGATGTTGCTAGCACATGTTGCTGTAACCTTGTCAATATCTTCATGATCTTCATGGTCTATTGTCGTGGACAAGGTCCGCAGTTCGAGTCCTGCCGCGGCACTAATGTCCTTTGGCAAGACACTAATCTACATTTGCCACACTCGACCCAGGTGAGGTAAATTGGGTACCTGGCAGGAATTAATTCCTTGAAATGCTTAAGCGCCGTAATGGAAGCCATGCTAAAGCCGGGGTAATAATTTCCAAATTTGGAAGCGCATAGAGACGTTCAATATGTGCTACACAAGAACCAAATATTATTATTATTATTCCATTGTCTTAAAAGGGGTTGTACACACTGCTTCCCTAACATTTCTAGAGGGTTCTTTGCCCACCAAATTTCTCTCCTACTGTTACAAATGGTCTTTGGATGGCATGGCCTATGCCATTTGATCCTAAGGGGTTGGCAAAGACCATGATACATGTTGTTAACACTAAATGAAGCCTCCAAAACAAATTGGATAAATATTATGGATGTCTTATGATTTGGGAAAATATAGTGATTCATTTTAATACTTTTTATATTAAAATATTCATAAAGCTTGGAAGATTTATATGTATAAACTTTTTTATTATTTGGTGAATGATTCTTACATTATCAAGGTTTGAAACAGGTGAATACTCCTAGTACTGGTGTAAAAAAAAAATTCTGAAATACTGACTATTTGTAAATCATTAAAAATATAAAAAGCCAATAACATCTAACACATTCCTGTCCTTTAATAGACCAAAACCAAACATTCAATAGGAAAACTGTAAACAATCCCCTATCTATAAAACCCCAATAGCCAAAAATATGGTGTTAACTACAGTTTGAAGCCTCCGAAACAAGTTTTTTTGGTTATTAGTAAGTCTTGAAAAAAATTAACTGGATATCTATTTACTTTCAACTTCAAGGGAGCCTGCACATCCTAACCTATGATTGCCATGCAGATTTAACATGAAACACATGGGTCTTGGTATTTAAAAAATGAAAAATAATCTTTTTGCTGTTTCGGAGGCTTCAAGTGTTTCGGAGGCTTCAAGTGCTAACGGAAAGTTTGTATTGTCTGTTATTTTTTAACAGTGGGGAATATCTCAGCTATTTTTTGACAAGTGATTTAGGGGTCCTAATGCTACATTTTGATATAATGATTGGATAAGTTCCTATATTCATATTTGTACAAGCTGTCTGAATAGTTTGTTTCGGAGGCTTCAATTCAGCTAACGGAAAAATGGCGCGACTCAGTCAAGCTTTTAAAAAATTCTTACAAGCAACATGATCAGACAAATTTTGTCATTAGTTGGAAGTATAGATATCAAGTGTTATATCAAGAACAAATGAAATGGTAGAAAGCACTTTTCAAACCAGAGCTCTTGCTATGAAGTTTGTTAACTATTGTTAACGGAAAATGAAGTCTCCGAAACGACAAATAACAACTCTCTGTTCTCAAAAATAGAGGAGCAGTTACAGTTACAACTTCTTTGGCACTTTTTATTGAACATCTAACTTCACATTCTGCATAACAAAAACAATCCTCGCTGTTCCTGAAAAAAATGCAGGGCTTTACAAAAATGTCTATGTATTTTGTGTACATCAAAAGGGTCACATTTAGGGTACTTATGTGCCTGCCAAAATTTAACGAAGTAATCCCTGAAGAAGTTTATGCTACCCAAGGTAGCACCCAAGTAGGTTACTCATATGCCAAAATATCTTTGAATTCTGTAGCTTTATGAGATCACTGGAGAAAAAAATGTCCAAATTTCAAAGTTACACCCTTTACCGTGAAAATGACCATATATAAATAGAATGTACAAACTTATCATGAAACAGAAATAAATCAACCAAATCAAATACAAATATCTCACTTCTTCTATATCGTTTAAGTCAAATGAGTAAATAAGCCTACCCCCCCCCC